>JBCAUI010291076.1:0-29589 GCA_038406195.1 Haplosyllis anthogorgicola
TGGCTAAGGATGCTGGCTACTTATGTCGATTTAAGGACTTTTAAACTAAATTAGAATGATCCGGGACCAATTCAATATTCCAATGTTATTTCAATACAAATTGTGAAGTTGACCCGTCACTATCTATTTGAAAGAAAAAGCCACTTCGCGACACAATTATAACGTCACAACATTGTGTTATGACGAAATATGTGGCATTGTTGGACCTCAGCAGTGAAATGAACCGCGTCTCCTTTCTTAAAACCAAAAAACATGCCAATAATTTGGAGTGAAGCGTGTTGGTTTGATGCACCGAGTCCAGTGTTGTAGTTGACGTGGGATTTATCACCTCTTCGCGTTTTATGTCGCGTCACTCAGTGTTTACGACGACCACTTTATGGAGCGATCTGCGATGTGGTTTATGATGCCTCGGTGCGTTTATATTAGTGAGGCCAAGCACATGTCTTACGTCGTCTTGACCGTCTGAAGAAAGCTGTCATCAGCACACGTAACATCTCCGTTGAGTACTCGGCGATGCTACGTTTGCCGCTGAAGAAATGTCATGTAGCACCTTGCTTAAAACTACACTGCCTTTGAATTCACACGTATTTACGGTGGAAAACGTGGTGCTTTAACTCGCTATTTATCATAAAGCTTTATGACTCCCTTGGACCTCATAAAAGGCTAAAAAACCTTTTGGGGAGTGGACACGCAAGACCTAGAGAACCACCAACCAACCAAGTGGGCACTCTCACCGTGGCAGCTAAACGTCCACAGATAAACATGAACCTTGACCTGTTATTGGTTGTTATGATGACCTTGCAATCAAAACCAAGGTCACAGGTTAAACCAACAACAATTTTTTGTTTCCATGGCGACATGACTTTGTTCAACAAACCATGTACAGTGTTATCCGTAGCAAGTCAATATTGACTCAACTTTGGGTGATGTATGTGAATGAAACGAGTCTCCATCCGCAGAGCTCAAAGTTTATGAAAGTGGAGAGGGCAAGCAACACGGTTTTCTTTAGCTTTAATACGTAAAATCGTCTACATTGTAGATTTTTAATTGTGATATTAAGTCCAAAAAATGGCAAAAGTTAAATGACCCGATTCTACATCAGCAGGGAAACGTGACGTCAAACGTAAACTTTCAACGCTACATGACGTCATCACTAGATTCTTTTGACGTTTATTAAGCTAAAAGCGTGGTGCTTAACCTCGCTGTTACCTTGAATGCAGTGAATCAACACAACTCGGTGAAACCTTGTGAAAATATTATGATAGTTGTGTGAATGGAGCATGAGTTACGGGTCCGTTCCGTCACAACGTGCTGCCATCACACCGACTCCTCAACGTGTGGGATTTACTGACGGTTATTTTGTGGGTTTTTCTGTTCAATTTTAATGGCAAAGAAATTGCTTTTTATTATTAGTGGTGAGTGGAGTATAGTTGCACGTTTTGATTCATGTCGAATGAAATTCTATAATATGTGGAAGTCTTCAGTCGGAAAAAAATATGGTAACCGTCAAAATAGTAATCAAGAGACAAAACGAAAAAATAGTTGCGTTGTCGCGTCATTACGTTATTCAAATGTTGCGTAACGACGTCAGAAACAGTGTTTTCATCGGTATGTGGCAATTGGACAATCGCAAAGCTCGTTTTAAAAGTATTTTTGCCATTGAGCTCAAAGCGTTTCCTGTTCCAATAGAGAAGCCATTACATTGGCTTTGTAGCCAGAAGCCACGGTACCCTTTGTAAAACGTTTGATCCACGAACTTACAGAGAATAGAGTGAAGATAATATAATGTGAGTACCGCGACCTGGTTAGTAGGATAGGCCAGATCCGAAAAACAACTCGCAACCGGAAAAATTGCAATGACTAGAAAGCCACAAAATTATTTGATAGTATTCTTTTCTAATCCTGTGTGAAATCCAAAGACAATGTGAAGTAAGGAAAGAAGCAAAGCGGCCTGATCCCCCTCTCATATTATTTTATTTCTTCTCACAATCCCAGATCATTCCTACCAACAGGTGATGTAAGCCAAACAAAACAAGGTTTCTGGCCTAAGTTACATCTCACCCCGCCGACTTGGCAGCGTAAGGCCTGTCTGAATATCTTCTCCTAACGAGCTAAAAATTAGGCCAATTCACTCCTGTTTATTTGTTTGTTTACCTGTTTCCTCCACTTTGTTTTTCCTTTGTGGTTTCGGGGAATGAACATGAAACATTGAGTGCGTTTGCCTTGATTCCTTCAAAGTAGTTATGGATGATTTGTTACGACAGAAGCAAGTTGATTATAAATACCGTATTCCCTCCAATTATGGCACCGGGTGTCAAGACCAATTTTTGAGGGAGTGCCTTCGTTAAAAAAATTGGAAATACCAAATTTAAGTGACACTAACAGTGGGTTTCACGCAGTAAGTATCCATATTTAATAACACTTAAATACAACTTTCAACAAGGAAAAATTACTTTCATTTCACCAAACATTCATTTAATTATTTTCGTTTCCTAAAGAGGTATTTAGAGCCAAGAGGGAGTGCGGTAGTATTTTTGGGTCCCTGACAGGAACTGTAGCGTGAGACATTTAGCACACAGCAAAAATTATAAACTCATACTTCTTGTATTGCTGCATTTTATTCAAAAAGAAAACAGAATCTAGATAGTCTTTGGATTTTGAGTCTTTGTTGTTTTTTCTGTAATAAAACTTCATCGATTGCAAATTGAATAAAAAGTGATTTGTCGACAAACCTGTCATATTAACAGTAGAAAAAAAGAAAGAAATGAATCAAAATCGAGCATTTATCTCGGACGGCAGAAACATCTCTCCTCGGATTGATTGGTCTCAGTCTCTCGTCTCTTTATTCATCAATAAAAACATTTCGTTTGTCTCCTCCGGCGAAAACTGCCGCCGAATCTGTGTCGCTCCGAAATACCGCCGTGTGTCACGATAACATGGGTGTAGCGGGGTCAGGGGCCAGTGAAACGAAATGACATCCACGAGTTATGTAACAGTACATTAAAGAGAGTAGATTCCTCTCGGACGCAGTTGAATTAGTATTGGAAGAATTCATCTCAATCCGATTTGTAATTTACTAACAAGTAAGTATTTTTTGAGTACTCACAAATCCCATTGAGATGAATTCTCCTAATAGTAACAGTACATGAATTGATACGTATATCGTTTCATCCTGTTTGCAGCTGTCCACAAAATCTTTACATTTTGTTTTATTAATTCCTGTCTCTCGTGATTTTGCTTCAAAACATCGGCAACCATTGTTGTTGTTCTGGAAACACTGCCAAGACAGGAATTGTCATGACACTGGATGTCAGTTGAAACTGGGCTGAAATGACGTGCATGTCACTTCGTCATTTATCCCACCTCGTCACATTACACCCGATTGCTGTTGTCAATGGCGAATGTGGAATTGCATTGCATCGCGGGGGTCGAGATTGGCTTTATTTAGGGACTTAGAATCTGGATTGCCCATTACTGCTGCGACGGTTATCAAAAATAACCGCCTCGGAGACTCTACAGTAATTGATTTTGATTTAATATAATTATGTCATCCCTAAATAATACGTCTTTTTGAGGCAGGCAATTTGGCCATAAGCTTTCGGCCGGTAATTTGAAGGCTGAGCTATTTGGCTCGGAATGTCTCATTGTGTGATGTACGGAGATTCTCCTGATAGGCGACGTTAAACTGTGAATTTATGGGCGACCACACTGGTCTATAATAGGGAGGTGGAGTTACACGTTGACATAGTCCGAAATAGGGAAGCCAGTGGCCCCACAATGGTCCGCAAACATACCAATAAAGAAAAAGAAGTTACACGATTTTGTTTTTTTGGTTTTGTTTTATTTGGTTTAGGGGGTTTTTTTGGTCAAAATATGGATATCTTTAAAACTGTGTAGTTTTACCTGTGATGTTGAATATGTCACATGAGAATCACTGGGTTCTATGGCAACGGTGGACGTAAGGCCGCAAAATGTAGAATCTGTTGATTTGATAATGTTCCACATTCACTGCACATGTTTTACGTCAAACGTGTGAAATAAATTCTGAAAAAAGATTCCTCGTCAGCAGCGAACGATTAACTTGGCGGAGTTACCTTTGCCACTAAGGTAGGTTCCTGCGATGCATTTTCACATTGCAACATTGCGGTTTTTAATCGGTACTTATTAAAACTTAGCACAGAGGGAAACGTGTAATGTGATCTCTTCTATGTTCGATGTATGAATGGACGTAGAGCGAGTCTCCTGACCTCGCCGTTGTGTTTGTATTGTCTGGCTGATCAAGTGTCGCAGTTTGATTAGATCTGTAGATTACACGGAAACGAGACGTCATACGCAGAATTGAGCGCTTTTCTATTCCTCCAGTAATAACATCCGATGTGTTTGGCTATTTCATCTGTATCAGGCAGGGCGGTTAAAGTAGCTTTGTGAAGAAATGGCGATTCGAAAATAACGACAGGTCCGGAATAATGAATTAAAACGTTTACTTGTAAGTGTCGAATTGAACTGGCCGAATGATAAAGTGTTGTAGAGATTGTAAGATGTGTCGTCTATTGTTTATTACACGTCAACAGGGATCAAACATCAAAATTAAGAGGTATCTTCATCGTATTGTTTCTTTGGACTACAAACAAAAAATTCGGTTACAAAAAAACTTGCATAAAAATTAACGTGATTTTTTTTTTGAAAAGCCCAAGGAATGGAAAGTGTCGTTATTGATCTGCGATCAAACCAGTGTGAAAGAGAGACCGGGGGGGGGGGAGTGGCATGGGGGGGGGTGTAGAGTTATGTGCATGAAGGCTTTTCCTTTTACTCTTAAAAGGAAACATTTCCTGGAAATAAAGACCAGTCGACCGGGGTCAGTATGGCCAGGGGGATTGGGGGGGGGGGGGCTTCTGATCCTGAAAATAGATCACGAAAGTGTGAACGAACTCGTGAATAGGTGTAGTTCTTCATTTGTAACAAACATTACGTATCTGCAGCTTTGCTATAATCAAGTGGATGTGCGCTTTTACCAATAAAACCTTATGCGTGAATACCAAATCGCTTGAATACACAACCGTATGACATACAAGTCAGTGCACGCACACACGCACATTACTCTGTACAAGAAACTAACAAAAGACTGTTGAAGAATGCAAATGCAAGTGAAATTCCCTCTCAAAAGGAACAGAACGGAATGTATTTTTTCCTTAAACGTTTCGGGTCATAACATCTCAGCAGCAGCATGCTTTCCTCTGAGGGCTGAGTGTTTGACCTGCTACAGATCCCGTGGCCCCATTCTCTCTCTAAAATCCCTCCGCCACAATCCCTGCGTGCTCAAATACCAGCAGCGCTGGTGCAGGAATAATAGAGAGGTCTAGCTCCACGGCATTACGTCACCTCGTTTATTCTTGTGACAAGATGTAGCAGATCCTAAAATCACCAGATTCTACGTCAAACGGGAATATTACCATTTCTTAATCTCCATGTAATATGGTATTTAAAAGATTAAATCTCGGAAACGTAGACGTTTTTTGACGTTGCGTTTTCATGTTAAACCAGCCCTCTGTACGTCAGCATTAAACGTGTCGTCAACTTTTCTCATCAGGCTGACGTGGAATTGAATAAGTTGTGACGTAGGGTTTGGCACCGTACACCGCTGTGACACTCTCACGGTGCACCGTGGTAATGATTTTAAACTGTCAGACTGGTTTGCACTGCTGATACCTTACAAATCACTTTTTTATAGTGATACTACACTCGTAATGTGTCAAAGATTATTGGCGATGGCTAGCAATGGCTAAATAACTTAATTTCTACCAAATAAAATAAAAATCAAATATTTGACATGCATTGTGGCAAATAGAATCAAAGTAATGAAGCCACTTCATAAGGTTCAAGGGAAGCCACTTCTAATAAAGCCACTTCATAAATTTAAGCCAAAGCATCAATGTTTGTTATTCATTACTGATGAAAGGAGAAATGTCTTCTGAAATTTATTTGATGTGCAGTGGCTTCCAAAACATATTTGTACCTTTTAGTTTGCACCGGTGCACCGGCTTAATACCGCACGGTGCACCGGTGCAGCAAAATAGTTACGGTGCCAAACCCTACTGTGACGTCATTTTTAATGATGACGTCAAAATCAATGGCTCGACGTAATGTTGCAGCTCAAACGTTTTGCACGCTTTGCTGTGCAAGATAGCCGTGTATCCAAACCTCTCGAAAATACTGTTGATTTAAAATTGAGTACAGTGACGTCACATGTTATGAAGACGTGACGTAATGTTCTTAACGTAACGTTACGCGAGGTGAGCGTGAAGCTGAACGTCGCTAACAGCACGGTGGATTTACCTCCTCAGATGTTCGGCCTGACTGAGCCCTTTCTGTGGCTTCTTCTGCCTTTTAGGCCCCATACATCTGCAGTGTCATGCAAGCAGAAGGAATTGCAGGCCATTCAGAAGGAAAGGACCTGCAGGGGTTGCGGCTGCAGCAGGGTCTAAATTGAATGACCAGACGTTTGGGTTGTGTTGTATCATGGTTACGAGACGTGAATAGGTCAGTGTGTGAGAAACAGGATCTAAAGTCTCCAACTAAACAGCCATGAGGCCGCGTGTCTAAAGAACTGAAGAAGACGGCCACAGTGCAGTGACATGGCTTAACCTGGATCCAGTCAGTCAATGAGGTGAAACAATCGCGGCCTCGGTTCGTACATGAATGGGTCTCGTGGAAGAGGACCGTGCAGGGAACCAGGACATGTCTGAAATACAGAATGGGGGTACCAGTGGCTCCAAAATAGTGCACTCGCCAAGTATTGCCCGTTTTTGGGTCCAGTTAGGGCAATCTGCTTTTCAAATGTGAAGGTTTCTTGCATTATCAACATTTTGTTAAAAAGACACGACATTGTAATTATTAAAGAATTGCATTCATGCCGTTTACTTTAAATTTGCATAACACAGAATCACGGTCCACGTACTGGTATTAATACATTAACACAGCGACTCATTACGCATGTAGTAAGATGAGACGTCCGTAAATAACACCAAACCGTACAGTAAACGGAACAGTCCTGTAACACGCGCCGTCCCCTCCAGCAAAAAGAAATCGCCAGATTCTACACAACATGAGACGCCATATCAGGTCCACTCTGCCATTACATCTAGTGATTTTATCATTTACTGTAAGTCAGTTATGTAATGGAATTTTCTGTGCAAACTTTGCGCACTGTGCACACATGCACTGTGGGGCGCATGTTGGCAGTGCAGTTCTCCAGGACCACTTTCACCCTACAGCCTCACAGCCAGCTAAGTAACCTTGCACTAATCCTCTAATAGTTTGATGTGATGCCATATCAGCTGTGAGTTGAGTGAAATTTTACTACATGCAGCTACAAAACTGGGGGGAAAAAAATTAGATGAAGCGTTATGATATTCTTTACAAAGCCAAAAGACGTGAACGTATTCGCTTTGCACAATTTTCCATTGAACATCAAAACGTTTATCTTTGGGGTACACCCCAACGCATACGCAGCAAAGTCCCCACCTCATCATAACAACAGAGAGAGAATTTCTGCAGCCGAGAAAATGAGCTTTTTAGCGGAGTTAATTTAGAGTTGACAATAGGCAGAAAAACGGTATCTGAGGAGTAACTATGCGCAGTGTCCGGTGCTCAGCTGAGCCGCGCAAAAACTCATTATAATTCCGGGGTGAAGTTAGTTAACGTTGTGTTAACAACGTGAGGTCAAGTTGCACGTCTTACGTCAACGTGTGCGTGTGAGAAGAATTGTAAAATCACCAGATTCCACTTCAGTGGCGAACGTAACACCGCCGGTTGACCCAGTAGCATTACGTTTGCCACTGACGTAGAATGTGGTGATTTCATGTGGCGTATTCACCTAGTCACCATTTTTCTAGCGTTTAAAACAGCGACTTTTAAATGTACACGCACAGGACAGGGAAAAACGTGCAGCTTGACCTCTCTAGTGCTGTGTTCACAATATGAAGGTTTGATTTCCCGTGGATTGTTCACAGTAATCACCATCCACCTGCTTCGTGAGGTTCTCTTAGATTTCTGTAACTTGACTTTTTTCTCATTGCCGTTTTTTATTGTCTGCAAAATGAAATTTATCAGATTAGTTATGAAACTTTTGCCAAGTTTTTGGGTAATATGTGGTTGCAATTGTTCACGTTCAAATCACAATTTCCTGTGACAAAACTTTGTGAGAGTCTAAACAGCACTATTTTATAAACCAGGAGCCTCGGTAGCTGAGAATAAACGCTACAATACACGTGGGTATTCTTAGTTACCAAAGCTCGTGGTTTATGAAAGCGCACTTACAACTTTTACTTGCACGCTTTACATGTGCGCATTTCTTTGTGCATGTACATATATGTGCTTGGGGACATCCTCAGACACAGGAGATGTCCCAGTTTCTGCAAAATACCAGACTCATCACTTAACTGCCTCTTCAGGCAGTAACACTCATTAATAAGGCGGCAGTCTGAATCGCCTGATTTAGCTTGTTGGAATATCCCGGTGACTGTTTCATTATCTGACAATATTTGTTGATAGAATCGGCGCATTATCTGTTAGACTAGAGACAGAGACAATAGGAATTTAGAGTCTTGTAAACAGACAATACGTCTTGATACCTCACAACATCAGGATTCCGTCCTGAACGTGGCGCCCGTAATGAAGAGTGGTGGTCACATCACATCACATCACCAGCACCGCGGGGGGGGGGGAGACTTGTGATTTTAGGGAGGTTGAGGAGCAAGTTGTTACGTCACTTCATACGTCTGAGGAGACATGACTAATTGCGAAATCACCAGATTTTAACTGAACAATAAAAAACCCGTAACGTTGCCAGATAATAACGTCACGACGTTACATTTGCTGTTGACGCAGAATCTGGTGATTTCGTATTTTCAGGACGCAACATAACAATTTAATTCAACACTTATTTCACCATACACGTATTGATAGATAGGTTTAACCTAACTAGTAGGCTAGTTACATTGATTTTAGTTTTTTAGGGGGGCGCTCACCTGGGAGGATGGGTTTATCGTTTTGTGTGTTCACCGTTGTAAGAGGGAGCATCCCGTGTTTACATTACGTGATGTAGAGCTGGTTAGGAAGCGGTCAGTTATTTGTTCAGCTCATCTCGGACAAGTATATCAGTGTCGTCGTTCACGACGATGCATAATGGACACGTCATTAGAGACGTCAAGCTGCACGTTTTCTCCGCACCTACATGTGTACGCTTGTCATTGCTCAGTTAAAACTGTAACGTCAAACTAACGGAAATAAGGCTGGTAAGGCCAGACTTTTTTTATTTGTTGGATTACGTATCAATGGAGGATATTTTTGAGAGCGGCGATCGGAAAAAAAAAAAAAAAATTGACTTTCTACATTTTGATAATTTCAATTAAAATTTACAAAATTGACAAATAATTTTTCCGAACGATGTTTGTCAAAGTAACAGAAAGTTACGATTTTGCATTATTGGGGCTCTTGATTCGGTTTTTTTTAAAAATTTATTTCTTGATTTCCAAGAGTGGCGGGAAACGTAATCCAACAAATAAAAAAGTCTGGCCTAAAATCACCAGATTCCAACCCCAGCGGGAACGTTACACCACTGAGTAACTCTACAGTGTTATGTTCACCACTGAGGTGGAATCGGGTGATTTCTGAATTCTAACAGGCTGACGTAAAACGGGCAGCTTGACCTCCGGTAGAAATAACCGGACTTTACGCAACCCAAATCCTGACCCCTGTGGAGAATTTTTGTGATTGTTATTTGAAAAGACGGAAAAGATTTAAAATCGACTCGGAAAAGATTTAATGAAAGAAAATCAATGTTAGTGTTAAGTGGCGATTAAATAAAGGTTATTTAAGGACAGTAGTGCAAGGTGGGAGTGAGTGATCGAGTGAATGAAAGAGCCTGAAGGACGGAGAGAAGGGTGATTTATTTACATATTACATGTAATTACAACAGAAGTGAAAGTGAATTATTCCCCAGATAAATGGCATGGTGTGTGCGTGTGTGTGTGTGCTAGTGTGTGGTGTGTATGTTACATGTGCACATGCATGTGTGGCCATGTGCGTGCATCTGTACATGCTTGTGTATGTGGTGCACATGTTGGTAGCTAGTGTGTCCATGCATGCGTGTCTGTGTGCGCACACATAAAGAGAAGATGCATGTTTACAACGTAAGGCTATCTGACTGTTATCATATCACTTTTAACCGTTTAAACGTCTTTACAGAACGTACATTATTAACGTACTGCGTTATACACGTAATGAACGTAACGTTATTACGTCTTTACAGAGCACCACACAACCAAACGTACAGTACCACAAATAACTAACATTTTCTCTCTTCGTGTATTTTCAGTTACAACCGACGTCGTCGTGCAGTAAGGCGGTTATGAAGATGAAGTACTGTCCATACTGTCGGGGTCTGCCGAACCTGGAGCCGTGCAACAACTACTGTATGAATGTGATGAAGGGCTGCCTCGCGTACCAGTCAGACCTCAACACAGAGTGGAATAACTACATCAGTAAGTGTATACCATGTTTTACCATTCAATAACCGTAATCAGTAAGTTTAGGCAGTGCATTTTGAAACTTTTGGATTTGCTTAGTATAGAAAATGGTATGGAAATGCACAAGACTGGTTAATTCTGGTGCGCAAGAAAATATTGCGCGAATGAAAAATCATGCTGTTCTATGAGTTGTTTATGTAAAGTATACATACACGTAGCTTTACTTGCATTACAAAACCTCAGTGATAAAGAACAGAAAAATGACCAAGACAAGAGAATGGAAGAATTACTGAAATATTGAATAGAGAGAATGAGTGTCTATAAGTTAATTTGTCGCATGTAGATAACACATCATGTTGTAACAAAGAGTCTGTCCGTCCGTAATAAACCGCGCTGATTGAGTTAACGTCATTAACGTACTGTGTTATAAACATAATGAACGTAACGTCATTAACGTACTGTGTTATAAACATAATGAACGTATCGTCATTAACGTACTGTGTTATAAACGTAATGAACGTAACGTTATTAACGTACTGTGTTATACCCGTAATGAACGTAACGTTATTAACGTATTGCGTTATACACGTAATGAACGTAACGTTATTAACGTGTTGTGTTATAAACGTAATCAACGTAACGTGCGAATAACGTGAGATCAGGTGCGGGAAACCTGCGCGGATAGTGACGTCAAGCAGCACGACTCTTGTGTACCAGTCTCAAACGTAACGTCACAGTGTGAAATCACCAGATTCTACCTCGTTTGTAGTAGCATGAACAGTGATATGCACAGCGTAGCATTGTTTTTCTAGAATCCGATAATTTAACTCACGAGGTGACAGCAACTTTTAGAAATTTGGTGTCGCATCTTGCTTGCTGAGGTAGAATTTGGTGATTTCATTTCTCGTTTTTCTAGGCCTAAAGTCGCGAATAAAAGTCAAGAGTGAAAATCACCCGATTCTACCTCAACAGCTAACATAGCATTAGCTTCGTCTAAATGCTGATAGGGGTGGGACGGGTATCCCGGGTACCCGCTGTTCCGGGTGCAAAAGCCTCCACCCAGGGTAGTAAATTGTGACCCGTAACTCGTCACCTTATTTGTGTCTTTGGTTATGTGCCATAATGAGTAGTGATGGTCACATAATGTGAATTAAATTACTTACAAATGAAGTGATTAAAATTAAAACAATTGTTTCATTGTTGTTTCAAATGGAAAATAATGACACTCATGTAATGAAGACATGTACTTAAAATATACCTGAATTAAATTTGTGACCATAACACAAAACTGTAAAATTGATTTCATAAACTAACCTAAAGTTCAATTCAGTTTGGTTCTTTTCCAAGTTTGGTCAATTGTAGTGTTACACGGGTCACCCGGTGGATAATGAGCCACGGGTACCCAATATGGCAAATTTTGACCCGTCCCACTCTTAAATGTAGAATGTTTGTAGAATCAGGTGGTTTTATTTTGACAGGGTTTTTTTGGCACATTTGGCATAATTGCCAAAGAGCCAAAAGAATCATGAATTGTCCGTCGTTGTCGTCATTGTTGTTGTCTGTGCACAGCTGCCCTGAGCACACTACTGGTCATAGAGACTTCATATCTTACCCACATAGGTACCTATGACCTATCTCAATGCCTAGCAAAAATTATGTTTCTATGACCATTATTCTCAAATTGGCAGCCATATTTGTTTTTTTCTTTGAACCTTTCTCCTGGAGAGGCAGTTGATGATACAAACTTCATATTTGGCAGCGTTATGCATCTACACACCCTCTTTATTTCCTGTAAAAATTCTATTGATCCCACTTATATTTCCAGTTTGGCAGCCATATTTGTGTTTTTCATAGGTCACTTATTTGGGATTTGAACTTACACTTCATTTGTATTCATGGTGATATTGTAACCATTATTGTGTTAGTTTTATGATAATGCCAAATGAGCTCAGGTCCATCTGGACCTATTTTTTATGATGTAGCGTAACCGTCAATGCTTGAAATGAACGTGCTGCTTGCTACGCGCAGTAATTCATTCGGTTTTCAATAAGAGCAGGACTTTGACGGGATCAGCTGGATTCTAACAAACACGATTATCTGCCGCTAATTACCGCATTCCTGCGCGACCAGAGAACCACCTCGATTAGTGGGGTCGGGGGAGGGGCCCGGCCGGGGGACGGGGGGAGGGGGCCCGGGGTGCGGGGGGGAGGGTGAGGAGTACGGGTGTGGGGCACTTCTGCGGGATGCTTCTTGTTTTGTCGCGGGATCCCGAGGGAAATCTGTCGGGGGACACTTAAGGTGACTGCAGACACCCCTTCAGTATTCGGTCACTTCAGTTGAATTATTGTTCGACAAACTCGGATTATCGGTCCACATAATGTGTAAATTACCTTGATTCCAGTACAAGGCTATAAAAAAATACGTGCTGATTAAATAAAGTTCAGTTTTGGCAAAAAAGAAGGCTATGCCGTTGCATTAGGTGGAGTGACCAAGCATGTCGTCAAAGAAGATCCATCCACCTTAATAGAGAATGAGTCACAAGTTGCATCAGTACAGATGATCCGTCGATTAGTGGAACTAGATTGAGTCTCTGTGAATCTGTCCAACATCATCTGTCACGTGCGCGCAGATCTGGGTCGTTAATTAGAGCACGGGACAAAGAGATAGTGACGTCAAGCACCACGACGTCAAAACGTTACGTCTCAAATGTTACGTCACTAGATCCTGTCTCTAATCAATGGAGTTGACGTCTTGTTGCCCAGTGAAATGGAATCGGGTGATTTTACGAATTCACCTTTTTCGGGGTTTTAATTTTATTCGTGCTTCTAATTTGGATTTTGGAAGTTGTATTCGAACCCATGCCGTGTTGGTCAAACGAGGTGGGACCACCACCCAAACTCGATGTCAGACGAAATGAAGATGAAAGATTAAAAAATATGATAAAGACATTTTACAACGGTCGACCTAACGTTAGAATCACGTCATAAAAGCAGCGTCATAAAATACGCTTCTGACGTGACAACGTAAATATGAAGAAAGAAAAAGTTTTCGTCCTCTCTCCCTTCGAAAGACAAATTATGTTTTAACGTTTAGACGTGGTGCTTGACCTCTCAAATTGACCTGCACGGAGGGATGGACGGTTAGACGTGGTGCTCGACCTCTCTAATTGAGATGCACGGAGGTTGGACGGTAATTATTGAGCGTCGCGCGAAACAAAGAAACAAATCAAAAACACGCGTAACGCGCGCGCGAGTCCGTCAAAACGTAATGTGGTTAGGGTAATAACGGGCAGTACGCGACAATATGGGTAATGAACGGAAGAGAGGGGGGGGGGGCAGCGGGAAGGGGGCTTGAGAATAATTGTGAAATTACTTTACTTAATTCCGCATTTAATTGTGCGTGATGAATCCGACATGCAGAAGGACATCTCAGTGCATGTGATGAGACACAAATGCACAAACATGTAGATACACATGTGCAGACACATGCATGCAGATATATGTGCGCATTCCCTATGCCTACACATACATGCCCAGTGCGAAATGAAAGAAGTGGTTACATAGCAGGCTTCTGTGACACATGCGCAAAAAAATCTCTGATCATAAAAACCAGTGGAAGGAGTCATCCCAAGTCCCAAACAGGGGTACCAGCGGCCTGATAAAATGGTTGGGCTGAACAGCGCATCGTCATAAACTAAACGCATGCTAATTTTGGTGCGTTTAGCATGCGTTGAGGTTTCCTGAGCATTAGCCCCACTGGCTTAACATTACATTCGTTATTGACAGTGCGTTAAGGGTGGTGCGTTTAGTTTGTGTGATCTGTTAGTCTCAGGGAAGCGTCTTGGACATTTTTTTACGAAAATATTTTCAAAGTAACTTGCCAAAAAAATTGTAACACAACCGATGAAGCACTGCGGTTGTGTACATAACGTGCAGCTGGTGTAGCTGGTATTATGTGACGACGTTTCATTACGCTGATGGTCCCGTGGGACGGATCTGATGTTACGCAGCCTCCTATTTGTCGTTTCCAATCGCGGTTTATTCGCATAGTTCAGGGTGTCTGTCACTGGGTGTGAGAGTGCATGCATAGACAATGATAACTTGGGAAAGTTTGTGCTTGAATTTGTTTTAATCGAAGTTCATGTAATTCAGATGAACTGGATTTTCCATTTTCCAAATCAAACAAAGCATAATGTTTTACACAAAAACAAGTTGATAAAGTTTCTCGCTTAAAATAGAAATTGGCTATAGTAGTCTTTGTGTGGAAAATATGGCTTCCAAACAATAATATTTAAAAAAATAAAAGGGGTGGGACGAGTGTATCGGGTACTCGCCATATCGGTTCAAAACGTTCATACTCGGTATGTTGGATTATGACTCGCCACTCATCAAAATTTAAATAGTGATATTACATTTTTTTAAAAATAAAAGAAACTGAAGGTACACTCACTTGTGTATAGGTAATTTATGACCAAAAGCATGATCTGAAATTAGTTTCTCTGAAAGATAAATTACGATGACATTTTTTAATCATCCCGTTTATGTTCCTGATGATTTTGGACATCTCTTACAAAATGCCTAATTTGGCCATCTTACTTTATTTCAATGCAGTTGTAGCAATATACGAGTCACGAGGCGAGTATCTCGCTGCGAGTACCCGGTATGGCATTTTCTGACTCATCCCACCCCTAAAAAATTATAATAGCAATGTAAGTCCTTGAACGAAAAACATCGTTGCTGATCATGTATAGTCAGGTTAGTAAGGCTGCTTTGCATTTGCATACCTTGACAAATACTGGCTGTGCAGGACATGCGCATTAAGAGTAGTGCCGTCAGCTCTGTCCCATGGGACCATCAGCGTAATGAAACGTCGTCACATAATACCAGCTACACCAGCTGCACGTTATGTACACAACCGCAGTGCTTCATCGGTTGTGTTACAATTTCTTTGAACATTTCTTTGAAAAAAATTGTTAACTAATTTTGTACTGACTTTTCTGTATTTTATCAGCACTGATCTGATCTCTGTTCGTACAGTCAGCATATTGGACTTGTGCTAATCCTTTAATTTGTTAATTTGCATCAAAAGTAAAGTTCGGTAATCCCATGAATAGTTTTATGTTTTGTGGCTCGTGATCTTCAGTCAAGTGTTAACAGCCGAGTCGGATCCGATTTGCATAATGTGAGACTCTAATCAGCCTAATTAGATTGGAGTCATGCATATTCAATAGCCTCAGGGGATAAAAATCGCCACCTTACTCCCGACAGAGAAAAAAGCTCTTGTTACCTAAACACGAAAATACGCGCTGTTTGCATTTCATTATTTTCGGTTTAAGAGTTTAGGCCAAAATGAATTATTCCTTTTTATTACATTTACCAACTTTTAAATTCAAATATTGTTTAATTTAAATCAAATGCCGTCAACATGTCAACTTTAAACTTTTTGATGAAATGAATGAAGAAAATAAATCAATCTTATTTGGAACTACTTTTCTGACCCAACTTGTTTGGTCTCATATATCTATTATTGTTCCAGAGTTCCGGCTTACAAATTCAAAAGTGCGGCAGGAGATGTAATTCTACAAATTAACAGCAAAAAGGCCTGATATCTAAAAGAGAGAGTGCGCGGCTTTTGTTTTTAATACAAAACGAATCTCTTCTTTCTTTACAATATCTTCTTTGTTTAGACTAGGGTTTAATTCCATCGCTTTGTTTAGACTAGGTTTTTAGTCTCCCCAGACTGAACAAAACGTCGCGGCTGATGACAAGTCTAAATCCCGACAATGATTTCCACTTATTGGAGATTGCTTCTTCTCAAAAAAGGGGGGGGGGGCGGGAGGAGAGAATAAGCTGAAAGATTTAGACTTTGGATGTGTGGTGCAATCTTCAGTTTAAATTGCCATAGAAATAATTGTGTTATGCTCTCAACATCAAGACATGCTTTCTTCTGTTCATCCCTGGCAGAAAACTCACCCAACCCGCGCATGTCATCAAGCTGAGATCAGTCATTGTGTTCCTGATTCTTACGGTTCCAATTTCACACATTAGAGCGAACTAGCTGTGGGTAATCATTAATTTTTGAAGACTATTATATTCTGTGAAAAGAAAGTTATTGCTCACCCTAGGTGAGGCTTCATAAAAATGTTTTCCCAAAATGACCATGTTTTTCCAGCGAATCTGACGAAAGCTTGGGATATTTTATCAGGGTTTGTTCCTTGACATGCTGTTCACCAACATGCTAGTTTATCATGATTAAACGTAAATCTGTGTTTAACAGGCAGCATATCACGCGCGTTTACACTTGACCAAATTTGGTCATTACGATCAGAAATCAAGAAATCAAAGGATTTAAGAGTTAAGCTGGAGGATCGAGGGATTTCACACAAAGACGTTACATTCCTCGTCCGGCCTGAATACTATCTGCCGGAGTAATACTGACACTGGGAGGTTAAGTTACGCGTTTTACGTCACCATTTACGTGGGAGTAGAACTCTGAAATCACCAGATTCTACATCAGCAGCAAACGTTAATGCCGCCAAGTTTTGCTGAGGTAGAATCTGGCGATTTCTTGCGACGTATTTCCTCAGCGCAACGTTACAGTTCAAATCGACACTTCTTTGTACTCGCGTACAGGACGGAGAAAACGTGCAGCTTGACCTCTCTAGTGACACTGTGAGAGAGATAAGCGGAAATGCCAATATTAGTTTATATTCATGGATAAAAGCGGCTTTAAGATCCGTAGTTATATCAATATTTTGTGAACAAAGATGTTGAGAGACCTGTTTAAATGTTTAGTCATTTTATAAAGAGAGTTTGGTGAGGTTAAATTGTGCCTTGTGAAAAATCTAGAGAATGGGTTACACAGCATTTGAATGATCTATTCCTAAGTATGTACAAAATTTAGGAGTTTGGCGATTTTATAAATAGTGTTTGGTGTGTTAAATTAAGTTGGGTTTAAATTGGTCAAACATCGTTTGAATGAACTATTCCTTAGTGATTGCGAAATTTTAAACGAGTCAACAACGTGCTGGCCTCTTGGCTGTCAAATGTATTTTTTTTAACCAAACATCCTTTGCGTTAACGTCAGTGTATACGTTAAGATTTAGAGGCCACTCGGCCCATCTGGGCGAGTGACTCCAAAATCCACTCGCCCGGATGAAAATTCACTCGCCCAGATCAAATTATACATAAAACTATTCAAATAATTTGAAATTGTCATTAATAATTTTGTACGCCACTAAGTTCAGTATTTTCCCTTAGTCCATAAAAACAACACAGCTAAATACAGAGATGGAAATCTTCTGGCCATGGCTGGAAATCTGGCTTTTTGTCTAAAATATACCCAATTTCCAGCCATTGGAAAAGTTGTAAAATTTGTTGAAATTGATAAGTTTCCGGCTTTTTGAAGAAGAACCATTTCCATCTCTGTAAATAGTTATATATTACAAACCATTTATATTCTTTTTGTTTTTGTTACACTTGAATAATGTTTATGAATGGCCACCAAAACATCATGGCCACCTGGGGTGAAAACGTTGAAAACCTTTGACAGAAAAAGTTGAAACTTTTTTTACTCGCCAAACCGGGCGACTAACTTTGAAATCAACTCGCCCGCCGGGAATTTCAACTCGCCAATGGCGAGCGGGCGAGTGTTAAACTTTTCTCTGAACGTTGTACCGACGTTGTACTGAACGACGTAATAATTTATGTTACTCAAAGGCAGTTCCATGAAGTCTGTTTTCCCCGAGTTGGATTTTTATCTATCAAAATTCTAGTCTGCTGATGGCAGCTTATTGGCTGCAAAACACCATATTTTGGATGGGCAAAAAAGACTTGAACACTGATCCGATAAAGCAACCAGCACTTAAGTTTAAAAGAAATGTTAAAATGAAGTCTAAATTTATTTGAATTGTTTAACTCGCCTTTTCCTTTGTAACAAAATCTTGGCCTCAACATAAAATAACAAACTTTGACAAAGGTCTCTCTGAAGTCAACATTGAGGTGTTTTAAGTCCCGAACTTAAACTTTGCTCAGCAAACATTAGTTTGGCCAGTTAGACGTTTATGCCCGACCTTTGAATTGTAAATTTGGCACATGTTGTTGGGTGGAGGCATTTAAACATTAAAAGAACAGTGATGACGGGGGGAGGGGTGATGCAGGTAAAAGTAATAAAGATTAGCAAATAGTTTGGGTAGACTAAGCAGTGGTGTTGATGTAAAATGACGCAGTTTAGACGTAAAATTTGCTTCACGTCAAAATATCGGAACGTCACAATTTCGTGCGTAAGATTTTGTGACGTCACTAATGTACAACGTAACGACATGTGTTCCGTTGGGAAAATAACGGCTGAAAACTGAAATGAATTCTACAGACATACAGCCACATGACCGCCTGGTTCTTTGTTTTGCAGGCCACTCAAATTGTAAAATTGTAAAATTTTTAAGAAATCGCAAAAAACCACCATCTTAAAACGATGACAGACTTTCTCATGGAAACTCCCAGACTGTTTCATGCCCAACGTTACGCAGACCCCGACGAGTGAGCGAGGTCAAGCTACACGTTTAAAAGTCCCAATACGTCAAAAAATGTCAATATTAATACCAAGGGGTAACATTATAAGATCGCCAGATTCTACCTTCGGAGGTAAATTGAAACGTTAACGTCATACTTCTGGTTGAAGTAGAATCTGGTTTATTGGGGCCACTGGTAATTTTGTTTTGATATTGAATTCCGGGCCATGGATTTGCATGTTAACATTTTACAGGCCGTTAAAATCGACGGAATAAGACAAACATTTGACGGTTATGTGACTGCGGACTTGACACGGTTGTTTTTTAACTGAAGAGCCGTAACCGTCAAGTACCTGTCAGTGCTGTCGTAACTCTTACTTTACGACAGCGACACTTAGGCGACACGACATGCGCGAACAATGTGTCGTAACTCTTACCTTACAACAGGCCGGGTGACACTTGGTGGAAATGACAACATGCAGATAGCGTTAAGATACAAATTTTGGTCTCGGGATACCACTATCGCTGTCGGCGGTCATCAAAAGCTAGGTAGGGAGTATGAAATGGATGGCGTACATCCCAAACGACTGTTTATTTGATCTTTTGATAAAGATTAGTGAATAGATCCGGCCTCTGTGGCACATTCAGTAGAACGTCTGTCTTGGGAACCAAAAGTTATGGGTTCGCATCCCACATGATGTCTGCTCTCCTGCACTTGCAAAAGTATGTGTGAGAAGTGTGATTGGCTGTCTGCTAACACCCACATACAGTGTACGCTCCTGTGTAGCAGAAAGGAGCAGAAAATTACTTGAGGGTCGTAGCACGTAAGTGAGTAAAAATAGGACATGAATAAAAGATGGTCACAAATTTAAAAAGGCGTTATCACGTTAAAGATATTGTAAGACTACTTAGTCATGCGCTCTCTTCAAAGTGTCATTCGTCGAGTTGTTGTATAGAGAACAATGTGCAATAAATCAAGGAAGCATTGTGTCCAAGATCCTGTTATCTGTTTGTCTCCATGTCAAATAATTGGATAGTAAAGTCCGGGGCAAGTGACGTTATCTGTTAGGAGTGTTGTGTGGAGTAGATTAGTCAATCTTACTGACATGTTTTTGTTTGTTTTATGTTACACTCGTCGGGTGGTTGATATCAGTTTTTGAGTGACCTGAGCGGGTCAATACTGCGACAAGTGTCGTGTTATTGTTGTAAACATAACGACTTACATGTAATTTAAACAAAGTGTACATGTGGACAAAATTAAATACCGTATATGTCTCATTTGAGATTTTGGTACAAGAGGGTTGCGACATTACTGTGACAACATGGCCTAACGAGTTTCCGTGTTGCTCTTGGGTTGTTACACAATTGTTCCTGAAACGCAAAATAGCATTATTCAGAGATTGTCTGTTTACACACATGTTCAAAACATATAATGCGCACGCGCCCACACACTGTTAACATCTAAAGAGTTACGTGCAAAAAGCAGTTGTGAAAGTAGCATTTAGATTTTAATTGTCAAGTAAGAGTAAGCCTACAGGCTACAGATCCACCCTGGCTTTGAAACCCATATGTAGATTGACATCCAGTCCGAAACAAGGGTACCAGTGGCCCCAGAAAAATTATCCTCACTGTGAGTATATGTACTCTTAAAAATAACCTAATAAGGACATTGCACCGAAGAACTTGGCCGACTTTTCTATAACACAGAGTATTGTTCAGTCCGTGGCGTGAGGCCCGACAGCCCCGTGTGCACAGTACAGCTATTGTAAAGCTGGAAGCGGCTATTTGTGTCTTGAGTGGAGTCTGTATGTATGTGGTAGGGTGTGGTGGGACTAGTCTATCCCCCACAGACTAATTACACCCCAGTCAGTCTGTCATTAACACCGCTACACCTGTCAACATGTCTGCCTAAACACTCCAAACGTTTGGCACTGTGGTTTCCGTGTGGTGAAAATATAACATCTTTGTCAAAATCAAAACATTCAGAGAAGAATGAAACGTGCCCTAGTCTGACC
Source organism: Haplosyllis anthogorgicola (assembly GCA_038406195.1). Lineage (NCBI taxonomy): Eukaryota > Metazoa > Annelida > Polychaeta > Phyllodocida > Syllidae > Haplosyllis > Haplosyllis anthogorgicola. Next base: position 21,051 of record JBCAUI010291076.1, read on the forward strand.
AGCAAATCTGTGTACTGGTCATTTTTGTTGGGCAGAAATTGTGTCAGTTTGAATCCCACCTCCCCTAAAATCCAGAATAAGCGGTTTCTCCGAAGGGAAGGATCATCGAGGATAGATGGAACAGAGCTAAAAATTGTGATTTGCCCCATTTGCCTGGTATCAAAGGCGTTAATTTGACACATTTTCTAGTTATGATTGTATATTATTTAATATTTTCAGGCGCTTTAATGAAGCTGGCGGAGAAGCTGGAGGGACCGTTTAACATAGAGATGGTGGTGGATCCGATAGACGTCAAGATCTCCGACGCCATCATGAATTTCCAGGAGAACTCAGAGACCGTCTCCACAAAGGTAAGAAACGCTTTATTGCTCTCTGATTGGGCTTTTAATTTTTTTTCAGTTACACTTTCCGTCGCTCTTTTAAAATTGAATAAAAATCACATACCAGTCGAACTGACTAGAAGATATTTGCCGAGTCTGATAATTTCAAAAGATGGGCTTGCAATGCGCCAGCCCGCCCCCGACCCCACCCATAAATAGAAAGGACACACTCTGTCACAGAAGTTTTGTTTGCGGTGAGGGCCTCACTTAAAGTTTTAAATGTGAACATGTGCATGTAAACTACACTTGAGTGTATATTGCACCAAGTTTAGTCATGTATGAAGTGTTTCTGACATACGGACATGAATCCTTCCGTTAAAAGACCTAATGTGTGTTTTGCCTTCCGGCTACAAACTCAGAAATTTTAAGCTTAGAGGTTTACTTTTAATGGAAGAAGCTTAAGCACTTGACTTTACATACAAACATGCCGTGGGACGAAATTTATTTTTAAAGTAGGACAGAACTGTTCGACAACTCACGCCAAGTTGAGTTGTCACCCAGTACATTTGTTGTTTGTATTGGTATCCATTCTTTTCCGAACCATATGAATGATGACGTCATATCGTCACAAGAACGTTACGTCATAAAATTAACAAATGAAGAATCTGTTGCCATGCGACCACGATGCGTCACAAGACGCAACGTCGTGAACACGATACATTTGTACAGTTAAGGCTAATGTAGAGAAATATATGGAAATTGTAACAGTAACTGACACGGCATGACCCGTGAATGGTTCCAGGCTACGTGACGTACTTGTACATACGAGGTGACAACTATTGGGCAATGCTGGCAGGACATCAAAGTATGATGTACATCTAGGAGCGCCTCACACCCCTCAGGGGGCGGCACGGTACAGATTGAGTAATAGCCACTGCTCAGAAAACTAAACTATTAGCATCTCCTTGTGGCGATATGTCTCAGTCTCAATTTACGTAGCAAAAGGCTAGACTTTGTAAGATAGCGTAAGTGAGTAAGCACGAAAGCAACCGATCCATCTTGGTTTTGAAACTTATGGGCAATGCTACGCTGAAGTCCAAAACAGGGTGCCAGTTGCGTAGCGGGGAGACCCAAATATTTACCCAAACAGCACTAGTTATCTGCTTTAAGTCCATAAACATGAACTAATAGGATGTTGACCAAATGTAGATGGACGTTTAGGGGTAGATAGGTTGAAGGGTGTTTAGTACAGAGTGTAATGAGGGGAGCCCTCAGGGTGTTTGTACTGGGATGGAGGGGCACTATTAGGGTTGTTTATGAGCGGAGGAAGTGCCCACAATGTGTCTTGTGGAGCGTGTTTCTAAGTCCATAAAGGGTCAGACGAAACGTACCAACCTCATGTGTGCGGGTACTTCCGTCATGTGCAACTTTAGCAAATTTGTCGATATTTTTTAGACAAATAAACTCACATGTTGTGTTGAGGCATGTCCAATCTTTGCCCATCACTGGCTAATTTTTCAGGGGGTCTCTCCGCTACGTATTAGAATACAAAAATTGTCAAATAAAAGAGAGTTCAATGAGGAAATCACCAGATTCTACGTCTGAAAGAAATTTAACGTATACTGTGGCGCTCAACCAGCTTAAGGGGCCACTGGTACCCCTATTTTAACATAATGAAGATTACACTGCATGTACAGGAAGGACATATATTTAAACTTTAAAAACTTGTAACATAACATTGATACCAACCCGCTGCCCCCATCACCGAGTTACGCACAAAATGTAAGAGGGTGATGGATGACGGTGAGGGGCAAAGATCAAAGGCAGCTCAGGTGCGAATAGCAAGGTGTGAAACATGGGGTACTTGAAGAGCCCCTGAGCTTAGTACCCTCAGTACCCTACAAGGGGTTCAATCACACCACCTACCTATCAGGTCTCAAAATAAAGATTAGGGCCCATAAAAGGAATATTTTCACCTGTACGATGATGGAAGGAAATCATTGACCTCAGAATCTAATCTGATAGATTTACAATTGATAGAAGTTAATTGCTGGTCTCGTAATTAACGAATTGCGTGAACACTTGTTCTGTGATGCTTCAAAGAGAATGTGAAGCTTTCACCCGATGACTGTTTGAACTGCGAATTGTCGCATTTCGTTTGAATGTGCACCTGCCATACAGAGATACAGTCACTTGTGGTGTCTTACAAGCATAATGCAGAGATTCTCTCATGCCTTAAAACAACAGCACCATCAATCTGATACATTTAAATGTTAACTATTTAACTCTGGGCCAAATGATAAACTAGTTTGTCGTCAAAATCATGACGTAATGGACTGACGCTTAGGGGAATGATGCCACTGCCCATTTGGTTAAGCGGGACATTTAGCGCATCGCTGTTATTACACACAAGATAATAACACAGTGGCGGGTGGTCAACGCATTGTCCAGTTAGACCCTGTGTAACACAGTGGTGGGTGGTCAACGCATTGTCCGGTTAGACCCTGTGGGGAACACAGTGGTAGGTGATCTGTGCATTGTACGGTTAGACTCTGTGTAACACAGTGGCAGGTGGTGTGTGCACTGTCGAGTTAGACCCTGTGTAACACAGTGGTGGGTGGTTCACGCATTGTCCGGTTGCACCCTGTGTAACACAGTGGTGGGTGGTGCGCACATTGTCCGGTTGGACCCTGTGTCGGGTTATATTACACTAAACGACTCTATCATAACGACACTCAGTCCCAGCTAACCCGTCATTACTGGACATGGACACTCACAGCCACTTATTATACACGCCCCAATAACACTGGCATTTATTAAAATATTTTAACACGTTTTTTCAACACACATGTTCAGGCATTTTATTATTTGAGATTTTCACACGTTTATTTTGTCGTCAGAAAACGTGAAAACTTTAGGTTTTAACTGAAGTGTTATGCAACAAGAAGTTGCAGGTGAAATCACCAGGAAATATCTAATGCTTTAGGCAATGAGATGTCAACATTGGTAAATTTCGCTGCTGCGACGTTCAGTAAAATTGACGTTACTTTGCGTTATGAGGTAGAATCTGGTAATTTTGTAATGTTGCTAGCGTTTTAAAGGGAAAGACGTTACCCGAAAAACGTTATGTTACAGTAAGTCACGCCAAGTCCAAAAACAGGATACCAGTAACGCCATAAAATGGACTTTTGGCCACAAAATTTGAATAAAAAAGTTTCCTGTAGTAAATTTAACGGTAGCTTGCGTGTGAATGATGAGGAAATAAAAGGTTGAGATATTTTCACGGTGGTAAATCAGCCTGTGAAGAGACGTGTTTATATCTCATCAACCAGCTGTCGTTTACAGAGACCAGCTCGTTTTTTTCACCCTGAGGGCAGACAGTGTCTTTATGAACCCCGAACCAAAACGAGAAGGGACCAAGATGGAGAGAGGGGGTCATTAATGAGGTCAAGTTACACGTTTTTCTCCGTCCTGTACGTGTACAGTTAAAGAAAGCATTGATTTAAACTGTAATGTTGAGCTAAGAAATACGTCGCAATAAATCACCAGATTCTATTTCAACAGCAAACGTAACTCCGCCGAGTTACTCGAATTACTGTTGACGTAGAATATGGTGATTTCAGAATTCTTGCACGTGTAGTCCATCCAGAAAGTTTTGTACGGGGTGTTTTTTTGGAGAAAAATTTCCTTAAAATGCATCAATCAATCTAAAACTTCACACATATAAAGTATGAACAGTACCTTAATATGGTGTACAATTTCAAAAAGATTGGTTGAAAAGTTTTCAAATGGGAGGAAATTATAAATTTTGAGTGGGAGCAAATTTGGGCAAATATTCTCCAAATGCCTCCATTATCACCCACTTTTGGCAAAAATCCTATTGAAATACATTGAAAATCAACTTTTACAAATTTTAGTCAAATTTTGTCTGTAAGTAAGGTGTGGTACCAGGAGTACATTGTGAAAGTTTTTTAATGAAATTCCTCATATTTCAAGTTATCCCCAAAAAACACCCCTTACAGGACTTTCTTGATGGACTATACAAGATGACGTAAAACGTGTATCTTAACCACGCCAATATATGTCTGATGTATTCCCTGATAGAACCCGTAAAGACCCCTGTACTTATTCACACCAATACGGCCGCAGGGTACGACACATCGCTTCTGGTAGTTGTCACATTTTTATCAGGGCTGTTGGAGACAGATAAAATCCGAATAGGGTGACAATACACAGGACAATATACATAAGGGGCATCTAGATGTATTGGAATGCTACTTGGTACAGGGGGTTTAGCATCACGTCTTTACGTCACGTTATAAGATAGTCACATCATGACGTAAAGTCACCAGATTCTACATCGATGGTTTTGATGTCGACAGGTTGCTTGCTAACATCCCTATACGGTGTACGTTCTTATTGAGAGAAAGTGGAAAGCAGAAGTGGCTCAGAAGATCATAGATAGCACACAGTGAATCGCTCGCAGGCTTTTTACAACCCATGTCCAAAACAGGGGAACCTGTAGAAGTGGACCTTTGTGCAAAAAATGCTGAAGTAGAATCAGGTGATTCCAACTTACGTCTTGACGTAAAGTTTGGCTACAAATTTCTAATTCGGTATTTTTCACATTTGTGATCTCTTTAGTTGTATTTTTAAGAAGGTCGTGTTGCTTGCCCTCGCTAGAGATCGTATGTATGTGATGAAGGTAGAGATATTCACATGAGAAGAGAGACCTTTAATTTGCCCCGCCTGATTGCGCACCAGTTTAGGCGAAGAAAATCCAGCTAGTAATTTGCGCGTATTATCCGCGCATGATTTGGACTGTTTTGTAGTTTAGGGCAGACCATTTTAATGTGCTGCATTACTTTGTTCGCCGCTCTTAAAAATTAGGACTTGTAAAATGGAAGCCGAAAAGCGTAACTTTCCGCTGTTAAAAATTTATGTCGTTTTGACAATTTTCAATCCGAAACGTCAAAATATACGAGAAAAAAATTCCCATTAAAGCTTTCAAAAAATTCTTTCAATGAAATGTAATTCAACAAATACATAAGTCTGGCCTTTCCAGTAAAGCCCTCAGCCCTGACAGAGAGAAGTAAAGTGCGCAGTAACCTGAAGTACTTAACCCACCACAGGAACCTGACATCAGTGAAGATTTGAGAAATATTTTCATAAATGGTTATAACGACTGACTGCATTGTTGAACCGAAAAAAATATAAGAATTTGTATTTTTACTGGTGAACGTGTGCATTTTGTGCTGTGAAAGCTTTTCGACAATTTTCCGTCAAAAATACTAAACAACAACCATTATTGTTTGTAAGAATGTTTTGCCAGTGCCAATTTGTCTTCATCTTTGTAAATGTGCGTCCCCTCCCCCGTAAATCATTGAAAATCTAAAAATTATGTCAAAATCCTCCAAATTTCAAGAAAACAATGAACGTGTAGACATTTTGTTTTCAAACGCTTCAGAAGACTTCAGTGATGGGGGCTTGAATGTTTAACGTTATGTAACCGCACCCTGTTGCCTGGAGTCGGAACTCTCCGGTTAAAAGCGTCTGGTGCCAGTTCCTAATAATACCTAGTGAGGCCAAACAACTCTTGTGCTTAATTGTTTCGATTACATTTGCCGCTGCACTTTGATATTATATTACGAACAGTTTGGCTTTTTTGTGCCAATTTTTCTGATAGCCAAACTTTGAAAATGTTAAATGTCTTAGGAAAAAGGTGTAATGTGTCATTGTTAAAAATGGCGGTGGAAAGTTCAATGTTACCCCAGGAACGTTAAATCACCAGATTCTACCTCACCACGTCATCAAAGCTGATGCTATTGCTTGCAGACGTAATATCTCGCGCTACGTAAAGACGTGACGCTTAAGCTAACTACAATAAGTCGTACAGACAGACAGATGCCCTAATATGGAAACTAGTCCGTTGTACTAATTGTGAGATTAATTCGCTTTGAAGGCGTTAGCCGCGACAGCAGCTACTTTAATCACGTTATGTCTAATAGTTCGACCATTAACGCTAATACACCTTGCGGCGGTAACACACGTGCGAGGGGCTGTGTGTCTGCCCGTCCTGAGGGACACGGGCTGTGGACTCTTGTTGTGCTCTACATGCGCACGCTGTATAGGGGTGCTAAACAGGCAGCCAATAGTGGGAACCAATAAGCGCGTGATCTGAGACATTATATATAACGCCATGGACGTTCATCGAGTTAGTAATTATCAAGTTCAACGTCATCATCAAGTTCAACGTCATCACGTGACGTAATGTACACGACAATGACGTCATATCTAATTCCACACAATATGTTGTAGTGGATTACCTTATTTTGCATTTAACATTAGGACTTTATGGTCAGCAATTCTTTTAAAGAGTTTTTTGCCCAGATATTCATTGCGAAAATATAGGTTTGTTAACAGGGGCCCCAGGGTTGGTGGCAAAAGGAGAGGTTATTAGGGAGTATGAGTTGGGGAGGAAGGGATTTGCTTAGATGTTGTAATGGAGGTCTCTTGTAGGAGGAAGAGTGACATCTTTACTGCATTAACCCCTCGGGGCCCCTCCCTCCCTCCCTCTCCCTCCCCAGCCCCTTATACACAGTGACCATCTCCAATCTCCCCCAGACCGACTACTCCTCGGAGGATCCAAACCGTCATCATTCGCTTTCTTTGTTCGCAGGTAAAATGCCTCTCCGTTTCTGTCTGTCTGTCTGTCTCCATGAAATGCGAGCCCCGTAGTGTTGTGGTTAACATAAAGAGCTGCTACACAGATGGCCCAGGTTCAATTCCTGGACAGGGTAGATCATTTGGTTAATGTCTCAGTAAATAACATTCTCGCTAGACAAAGGTGTAAAATTGGCACCAGCCCTATGTGGGAGAGCAGGATGGGGCAGCCGTATGTGGGATATACTAATGTCACGTGATCGCATCATCACGAGGTGATGGCTCACTTGAGGGATAGGTATAGCTCACACCAAGGTTGGGTGAGTTCTCAGGTGAGTTCTTGGGTGGGAAATTGAAAAACATTTTAACTGGCACAAGTTTGTGCAACGCCATAGTTCTACACAATGAAGAAATATTTGAGATTTATTCAGTAATTTGAACAGAATAACATGGTTGATCCTTCTGCTTTCATCTCCCTGTATCACAGGATGATAAATGTCACTTTACAGTAAAGCCATCTCAATGTTTGACATATTTGGACTGGTATTAGGGAAGATGACACCTCCATTCATGAGTCTAGTGGTTCAGGTTTTATCATGGCTCTCAAAGTCATGTCCCTGTGAATCCGTGGGGGATCTAAGAGGAACCGCTTTGGGTAACTTTTGTCACAGGTTTCAATGTCTGGTCCATATGTATCCGCAGGGGATCTCTCAGGATCTTCCTTTGGTGTCTTTTATCAGTGTAATGTCAAAAATTCTGTGATGTTTTAGCGATTTAAGGCAAGGCCTAAACTTGCCAATATTGACAGTTTTATTTCATGTGTTTTGTGAAACTTGAAGGAGCTTCTTTCAAGGCTGTTTTGGCAGGTTTGTGGGAGAATTAAATTTGACAGTTGCTTAAACCAAAAGACATGGACCAACTGATTAGCCTTGGTAAATATTTTAATAGGTCATGGAAGATGTAGGCAGTTAGTTGTGGTGTTATTTCTTGGAAGTTTTTTGAAAGAACCAGTTATCACAGAGTGCGTTTTCACAAGTTTAGCGCCCATCCTTTAACGCAACAACAAGCGTTAAATGTTGCTGGTATGGTAGCATTATGTAATAAACCAACATTATGCTACATTTTGTTGAGTTATGGATGTGCATTAAGTTTATGAAAACGCGCTGATGGTAGCTTTAGGTAATAAACGCGTTAGGTAATAACGCGTTAAAGGATGGGCGTTAAATTTATGAAAACGCACTGATAAAGTTCGTAAATTCAGTTTTCAAGATGAAGTGAAGTTTGATATGATATAAACTGAAACAAACAGTCCGGTTGCCCATAGTAACGGCAGTTGTATCTTCCCACTCGTCACGTAATAATATCGTAAAACGGATAATGTGTGGAGAAATCAGTGCCAAATTTGGAAGCTGAAAGTTAAATAAAGAAACGCAAGGTGAAAAACCAGGAAATGTTAGAATCCGCATCCCACAGCTGCTTTAACGAGAGAATTACCCGGGTAGGCCGGGTAAAATGTCTATCACGCTTGGAATAACAAACAAAATGGCTGCCAAGTA
>JBCAUI010291077.1:0-15664 GCA_038406195.1 Haplosyllis anthogorgicola
AATCAACTTGAAATAATAAGTCATATATCCAAAAATTTCAAAACATAGCAAATGTTTCACTAAATAAACAAACTTCATAATTTAAAATACAGATAAAAGTTGTGCATCATGTTATGCCTTTTGTCATACAACACAAATGTAGGAAATGTTGATGATTAAGTTATTAATATTTCACCAATAAACAAAATTCATGATTTAAAAATCTTAAAAGTTATGTCTCATGTTGGACTTGGTGTTGGACATGGAGCTGAATGTGGAGCTGTAGATCTGAATGTGGAGCTAAACGTACATCTGAACGTGGAGCTGAACGTGGAGCTGAACGTATTATGCCGATACCGGCATACCGGTGAGCCAGAATCCCCCATACTACACTACTCAAGCACAGTGGGCAATTTTTTTTAATCTCTGTTGTTCTATACGTTTCGAAATTGATGAGGAATTTCAGGAGTTGATGAATTTCCTCGCGTTCGTTGCAGGCTTTTGCATATTTTTTTACGTAATAAATGGAGTGGTGAGAGAAGACAAATACCAGTTGATTGCCTTTATTGTGGCCCTGTGGGTGATCGTGGCATTTTGCGTAATTGAGTATTGGGTTCGTTCTGAAAAACGTACCGATGTTAAACTGGTAAGTAGTGTTTAAGCTACTCACAATTCCTTCTTGAGTTTTTCACATTTACATATATTGCCAGATCGTCAGAGTTTGAAGGTGGGAAATTTGGTATCTTAGTCAATGAGGAATCCCTAATCTGGATGTGATAAGTAGATTTGTTTATTTTTCCAGGCTCGTCTTGTAGTCGCGTCTGTGCTGGCACCATTGAACACCTTATTTACGATCCTCACCATAAAGGAATTTGGTCATTTAAAGTTTAAAATAGCTGGTGCTTTTGAAAAACCCCTACGTAAGATGATCTGAATTTCTAAAGTAAATGAATATATCTGTGTTCTGTTCGGCCGGACTTTTTGATTTGTTCCATTCCGTTTGAATAGCTTAGTCACGTCAAACCAAGATATTATCTGGTCGACTTGTTTACTTTTTTCAATGGACTTGATGAAAAATAGGTATTCAACATACATTCAACTATTTTTATATGTATAATGAATAGAATATTCGCGAACTGTTAGACTTAAAATTTAGATTGTTATTATTATTTGTTTTGGTTGTAAAGTAAATGAATGACAATGACAATTTATCTTGAAATGGTTAAAAATTTATTTGTAAATGAGTTACCCTATTATTCCTCATTGCGGAATAACTCAAATTTTGTTAACATACAACCCAGTCAACATGATATTATCTCGTTTTGACATGACTAAGTTATTGACAGACTATTTTTTTTTTTTTTTTTTTTTTTTTGGAATGGCAATCGAAAGAAAATGACCTGATAGAGGACTTGTTAGATATCAGATAAAGAAATTGTAAGAAAAAGTTTCGGTCCGGGAAATGCTGGTCTGTGTGAAGTGTCGCCTTAAGTTGATTGCATTAGTACAGGCAGGCCAATAGATGCCTCTGAACTCACTGAAATTTCACGTCAAAACTTTTTAATAGGCCTCTATGATGATTTCTTGATCTGGAAACACAACGAAAAGAACATGGGCAAACGTAACACAACCCATATAAAAAGCACTTAGCCTTCAGTATGAAACTTTGTTTAAAAACAGACAATACTGGTGTGTCAGAGTTAGCGATGAATAACTTTTGAGCTTGCAATTTATTTCAGGTATTTATGAAGAAACCCTTCGGTTTTTGAGTCTGTTACTGTTGGACTTGCAAATTGGCGTGAGTTCGTTACAAAACACCCAATATATTTGTCACTCTATGGGGATTTCGCACTAGAAGATGCCGCCCTCTATGCATGCTCCATACCGGGATTCTACGTTCGTAAGACCTGGTCTTGTAGGTGTGAAATGTTCGTTTTGGTCAAAGTAAATTTGCACAAAATAAAAGAGCATGGTCTTGTTAATGTAGAGATGGTCTTATAGATGTGAACTGACAACTGACAATTTTTGTCTTTTTAATTATTTCACTTCAATGAGTCATTCAGTTTGTGAGAAAGACATCTCCAATACTTTTCATATGAACTGTAAAATAATGTTTAAGCAGAATAGTAAAGATGTAAAATTTCAAGAAGCATTTCACTCCATAATTTGTTTTTAAAATAAATCCCTTGAACTATTACATTTTAATTGTGGCCTTGGAATTAATTTTTTTAGACCATGGTCTAAATATTGTGTCAATTTCACATTATTTAGACTATGGTCTTGCATTCTGGTGGATCTACATAACGTAGAATCCCGGCAGGGCATCTTAGGACCGCGCTCCTTCAAAAACAAATACACTGGGTGTTCTCTATTGAAATTGTTTCATCTGATGATTTACAATTTATGTTATTAGGTAGAAAAATGGGAAAATCCTATTATTTTGACAGGCTCGTCTCTTGAAATTCCTATCATTTTGGAAACGAAGAGAACAAAGGAGAGAACGAAAGAATTTCACGCTGTGCTATTGATGCGCTATTGTTTCAAAATGATAAGAATTTCACCCTCCGATCATTCTGAAAATTTTGAAACAGTAAATCGTGAACGAATGGGGAAAAGACACTCACCGTAGCAGTGAAAACTTTTGCTTCAGGTTGGTGTAGCGGTGTTAGTTTTGAGGGATGGTATGGCTGTATCCACATATGAAGAGTCCGTTCTTGCAGTTACCATTCCCGTGTCACTGTCGCTTGTCGTCTTGGGTTGATATACAGTAAGTATAAAGTATGTATCTAAATAAACAATATGGTACAATGTGTAACTTATATTTATCGCCCGTCAGGTGCTGCCACAACTGTGGGGCGGCAGAAAACTCCAATGGAGTTCAGCACACCATCACATAATTTAGATATAAAATGGCGCTTTGTATATTACACCTTGTACCCTACCGATTTAACTACCAATTCGTTGGCGGATCCAAGGGAAGGCACTAAAAAAGAATTCTCCCCTCCCCCACAATATATTTTTTTCATTTTCATTTGATCTCATATCTGTCACTACAATTCCCGAAAAGGGTAAACGCATTATTGAAGAAAACTTGTTTTGTGATTGCAAAACATGTTAATGTAGAAATTCCAATGAATGTTAATATGGCTATGTTTGTTTCAACGTTATCATATTGACCAGTGTATCGAACTAGAAATTTGTCCGGGTTAGGGGGCGATGACTCGCGAAACTTGCGACCACGAGCGAGGGCCATCTTTTTGACCAGTAAAAGTGACAAAAACTAAAAGTCTGTCCATACATGATGTGAAGTTATGTTTAACCAATGATGATAAGGCTTCAGTAATTTTGAGATAATTTTTACGTGAATTCATACCATTGTTCATGAAGGTTACTAGGAAGTGGAAATTAGGAGTTGGTTTATTTGTGTTATAAGAAAATGCAAGACGATGTTTTACACTTTCAAAGTCAGAACGATATTGAAGTATTGTTAGGTCATAACACGCAAGATAAACAAATTGCACGTGGCATTTACATCAGTAACACAAGCATTTGTGGATATTTAAGCGTGCTGTAAATCTTCAAAACTACGTTATTGCCAAATAAGCAGGTATGTCTCCAGCATGTTGCTTACGAAGTATTCAAGAATAACTTCTTGTCTTGACAGATATATGTAAATGTGGCAAAGGGTGAATTTCAGAACGTGAGTGATTATCTGTTGTTTACACAAATCTTTGCATGTGAGTACTTTCCTTGCCTATATTTTGTTAGTACAAATCATAACGTTAGGATGTCTCATACTTTATAGTTAATGGGCTCTGCTCGAGACTTAATGAGATGAAATCGTTGACATCGTTGTTCATAGCTTTTAAAGAGAAATTCACATTGTGCTGCTGTTCAGCTTCTGAAATTCCTATCATTTTGGAAAAGTACAGAGCAAATGAGAGAACAAAAGAATTCCACGCTGTACTTTTGACGTGCTATTGTTGGCAAACTGATAGGAATTTGGCGGAACTAGGATTTGCAGTGCGGTGGGGAAGGTGTGTCAACCTCGAAAGAAGTGGCGTCCTTCTAATTCTTTCCCAAAAAAGATTTAACAAATACACGAAAACAAAGAAAATTCGGGCCTTAAAAGGGGGGGGGGGGGTGGTTGTCACGTTTCTGCCGTTCCCTGAGCCCTTGAAGCGTGCGGTTTATCAGGTACCATTCACGAATGATATACCGATTTTATTTGAACTTTATAATTTTTGGATTTTAAGGCGAATTGGCACTACTCGTGAGGATAATAGTTTACTATGAGTTTTACCGGATGGTTAAAACTTTCGATAAAACTTCGACACGGCCAGGTAAGATTGGAACATAGAAAAGAATTGTCTCCTGTTAGGGCTGTTGTAATATCGTTCTAAATTAACTTCCATAATTCGGAACTATTCCATTCCAATATTTGAGTACTTGGATTTAGACACACGCTCCCTGTAGCAGCAGCTACATGGTTGTAATGAATATTCATGATAGCGTCTAGAGTATTGCAGCTGCTAATCCCCCATCCGCCTTCAGTGAGTAACTGGCAGCTGAGATGAACACATCATATCTGTAGCACTCATGTAAATAAAATAGTTGTGTGCAACAGGATTCTTTTTCTCATTTCCAACAGGAATAAGTTCGCGGTTGGAAGTTTCCATATAATGGAAACTTCGTCAAGGGCATCATCAGAATACAAGAGCACATTGGATTTAAGGCCCATCAGGCGCTGCCCCCGTCAATTTCTTTTTACCGATGAACTTTAGTCCTTTAGCTTACTATGGGAAGTCTAACATATTATCACACACTTCACTTGTAATAGCAAAAATGACGAATTTGCTAAAATATAATTTGAATTGCTATTATCTTCGAAGTTACATTCCCAATCAATAGTGGATATTTGTGACAACATGTTGGTATTAGTTTCCTAAATTAGATTATTATTAAATTTTATTCAGTTGAATCGTTTATTTTTCATACATTTCAGGTATTCCTAATTATGGCACAACTTCAGAGATGTCTGCTGTCTCGAGTGCAAAATGATTTTTATTATATTCACCATTGGTGCGCTTTCGCCTAAAGTGTAATCCGTGTACTGAACAAACTTAAACTATTAAGTAAAAATACGAAAATCCTGTTTATTTTGAAACAATAGAACTGACGAAGATAAAAGCACAGTGTAAAATTTAATTTCTCAGCTGGTACATATAATAGGAAAGCGATACACGACGAGGGAATTTCATTTTATGGAATGCCTAATATGGTCTACATAATGTACAATGCTGCTTAAATAATTGCTGTATAATAGCTTTTCTATTTTAAAACTAGACCAATTTCATTGTTTTCGGATTGTATTTGTTGTTGGATACTTTTACTCCGGTATTCTTGTACAGTACAAAACGTGGTAAAGTAGAGACCAATAAAGCTTGAGATAAAACTGAAAATTTAATTAGTACTAATTGAGGAAGAGTTATCAAGAAGGAACAAATTATACAACTGGTTAATTACCTGTCAGGTGCTGCCACTACTATGTGGCGGCAGAAGTGCTATATCGTTTACCATTGCAGTCCAATATAACATCACATAATTTAGCGGTAAACATCGATGCACTTCGTTTCCGACCGATAGGTAGAACAATTGAGGTTTTTTCTTTCTGTTTTTATTTATTTTATTACATTTTTAATTGTTTGTCTTTTGTTTTATGCCTGTTTATTTCCACATGGCCGACTTAGACCGTTCGCTGGGTCTAAAAATTTCATTCAATCTATTTCAATTCTATTTGACAACATGAATACATGTATATACATGTATATATGTATTTAACATTTATTATCCAATATTGAGGAGCTAAAATACACCTCTTCGTCTGTAGTATTTGCAGGAGAGAACCTGAGCCTCTGTCCTGAGCCTCGTTGAGACTGTGACTTGATTGATTGATTGATTGATTGATTGATTGTTACTGTTGATCTTAGTCGTATACAATGTTCACATAGTAATTAAACAAGGTATGGTTTACATGAAATATCAACGTAACAGACGTCAGATAATCTAAGATTGGCCTCCATAGCGGTTCTGACGTCACTTTCTGATTTACTGTAAATATTAACTGTTTTCAATAAACAACTAACAAAGACAAATAAAGCAATTAATCATAAATGAACATTTAAATCATAATATGTAATGCAGCATGAGATAATTATATGATGAGATACATAACAAAAAATTCCTTTGTGATTATATGAAAAAATAAGTAAACGAATGTGTTGCCACACAATTTATCGCTACTGTATCTGTGTTTGTAAGATCTACAAAGAAATACCGATGTGTTGCCACATAATTTTGTGTAACAAGAAAAAAATAATTAGACAGCATGTCTAACGATGTGTTACAGCATGTCTAATGATGTGTTACCAGTTAATGTCTAATACACAGGAGAACTACTTCTGTTACACTTTACAACATGTCTTTTTAACTGTTCTGGGTGAGTGAATCTTTTACCACAACATTTGCACATGTACTTCAGTTCGCCATGTTTTCTCATATGCACTTTTAGGTTCCATTTGCTTTTTGTGGAGAAGTCCTTAAAGTCACAGTGGAGGGTCTTGGAGTAGTGTTCATCCACATGTCTGACCAGATCTCCTCTTTGTTTGAAGGATTTATCACACTTTGGATAATGACAAGAGTAATATTTAACCCTTCAGTGCACAAGTAAGTGTGCGGCTAGTTCACTTTCAAAACGGAACTGTTTGTTGCAGTCTTTACACTGGTGATTTTTCTTGTCATGAGAATAGGTATGTCTCTTCAGGCTGCTAGGCATCAAGTAAACTTTAGAACACTTGGTGCACTTCCCAGTGAAAGTTACAATAATGGTTGTTCAAGGATCTCAGATCCTTAAACTGGTAAGTGCAGATTTCACAGGTAAATCTACGTTTCCTTGCATGTTTTTTGTATCTATATACTTTCATTTCAAATTCACTTCATTTACTTTCATTATTTTGCTGCTGCTTATCATCTTTTTTATTATGAGGTTTTTTCCATTCATTGACATCTGGTTTCATATTGATATGGCTTCTATTTACAATATTTCAACTCCAGGGTGATTAGTTGACAGAATTTCAAGCAGATGTCAGGCTAATTTGTTTTGGTGCCCTGGTTCCTGGTTTCGAACACCTAGGTTCACAGATCAGTGCTCAGAATAGCACACAATGGAAAAATTCAACAAGCTTGCCCAGTGTCATGTCATGCATTGTTTCTTGCCCCAGTTCATGTCTCACACCTGATCAACTGTTATGTCTTGGTGCCCAGGTTAGGCAATAATTCACCAGCACTTTGTTTGTATTTTGGTCTAGTGTCAGTTTAGTGGGGTCAGTTAATCACTAACAGCATGTGTCAGCACCTCCCTGTAAGGAACAGGTAAATAGAAGGCAGTATCAATATGTTTTTGTTGGAGTTGCCTTGGTTGTATCCAGTTTTTGCTTTTTCACTATTTGTTTTTTTCTGACTGTTTTGTTCACATTTGTGTTGGCGTTTCTTTATTTGGTGTCGAGTTAAATATTTTGGTACATGCCACTTAGGTAATTTCCTTGAGTCATTATTCGCTTCTACAGTTGTGGGTGAAGAGATTGGAGTTTTTGCAGATGTAGATGCAACTGCAGTTAGTCCGAGAAAAGCTGCTAATTTAGTGAACTCTGCTGTGCTGTCAAGAACAGTCTCCTCTTCTGGGGGCAGGTCTATTATCTCCCATGCATGTTGACAAATGTTATATGGGTGGAACACAGGAGCTTGTTGATACTCAGACAGTTTGGGTGTGATTTGTTTTTCTGCCTTAATACCTGGACCTGCAGATGGGGTTCTAGCCTTGTACCTGGTATTATATGGATGTGAGACTGGATCATAAATATTGTAGCCTTGTGTCTCAGTACTCTCTGCATCCTTGTACTGCTACTGTTGGAAAACAATTTCTTTGGCTGCAGTGATGGTA
Organism: Haplosyllis anthogorgicola; assembly: GCA_038406195.1. Classification (NCBI taxonomy): domain Eukaryota; kingdom Metazoa; phylum Annelida; class Polychaeta; order Phyllodocida; family Syllidae; genus Haplosyllis; species Haplosyllis anthogorgicola. The sequence goes on from JBCAUI010291077.1 coordinate 7,979, forward strand.
CTGAGATTAAGGGCGGTTGGTACTGGGATTTTGGAGTGTCGCTTGCTTCAGGTATATGTGCTGTGACAGTATTAGCATCAGTTGTAGTAGCGGGTGTTGACTTTACTTTGGGACATTTGGGTGACGTGTATAATCCAAGCACTTTAAGAAGACCCTTTGGAAGGTATGGTACCACTAAGTCCAGTGGGCTGAGGAACTGTCTTCTTGGTGTCCATTGTAAATAACAGTTATGTCCCAAGTAAAGCAGATGTAGATTGGATAGAACTACTGCTACATCATGGCTTTGCACATTTTCACCTAAGGTAGTCCAATGGCCATCACATAGGTCAATTGTTGTGTGGATTCCAAGCATCTTACTCAGTGAGTTCATCACCTCTTATTATACCATTGCAAATCGGTAGTCGCCATTGACTGAATGTGAGACCTTTTGGGGTCAACAATGATGCACCATGCTTGGCAAGTTATTTGGCATTCTCTTTAGTGTAGTTTCTAAATTTCTCACAAATCTCATTCACTGATTGTTTACTATACTTTGCATCAATATGGAACAACTTGTTGTTTACCTGTGCTGGATTAGCAAAGTTGCTGTAAAATAGCACTGTGTTTTTTACTAGACACTGGTACTTAACAAGATTGTTAGGGAGTATCTTGTGCCTCTCTGGTATTTTCTTAACACAGTCAATATATGGAATATTTTCACCTAGTTTTAGTTTTTGAGATTTCACAATGTTTTTCTCCCACACGTGGTATTCTGCAAAGTCTGCCTTTTTGAAGTACAATGTTTGTTAAATAGGTGAGGACTGTGTCTTCCCTAAATGGCAATGCAGCATCTCATCACATGTGTTGCCCAACAATTTTTGGGTGAGGACGAACCTTGTTCATAATTCCATCACATGTGTTGCCTAATAATTATGTGGATTATTCTATGAGAGTAATTAATTTTGTATCGTCAGGGGTTTGGGTGGTTATACATCTGCATCAGTGTGTTGCCCTTTAATGGCATCTAGTACATGTTCAAATATTGAGCCTTCATTTCTTTCACAAATTTGTACTTTTTTAAATACTTTTGGTTTTTACTGATAACTTTGTTTATTCAACTAACAACTGGCATAGAAGGCTAGTATTGAATTTGTCAGTGTTGTGTGGAAGGATGTTTGGTATATTTTTTTGTCTGGTATTGTATTTATGTTTTTTTTCCTAATTGTCTCTTACCAATTCTGTTAACCAGTTTCAGCAGATGTTCTGATTTGACCCCATAAGCAACTTTGCATAATTCCAATTTTATCATATCTTCAAATTTTAGTATATTGAATTGTTTGAATAAGTGATTAGTGGGGCTGGTTTTGGAGGTCTTTGCGATTAATCTTACGCATTTTCTTTGCAGTATCTTAATTTTGTTTATTTGTTCTTTTGTTAATTGACTGCCCCAAACTACAAGTGCATAATTTAGATGGCTACCTATGTGAGCATTATAGATCATTGTCTTTGTTTTTCGTCAAAGATATTTTGTGTTAATTGAAGCATTCACAAATTATGCAACAATTTAGTATGGATTATTGTAAAGTGGGTCTGCCAGGATAATTTGTTGTCCAACGTAATGCCTAAGAATTTTGTTGTATCAATGAAGGGGATACTATAGTTATTTAGTATGAGCAGTGGATACTTTTCATCATCGAATGTCATACCTACTATTTTACTTAAATTTAGTGATAGTTTATTGGTGTAAAACCAGTCAGTAAGTTTTTCTAAATCTTCTGTCTGACAATAGGTTAGGTAGTTTTTATTTTGGTGTGAAAAATAAATAGTAGTGTCATCTGTGAATAAGATCAGTTTGCAATGGTCTACTACATAGTAAATGTCATTACTAAATAAAATAAACAATAATGGGCCCAGGTTCAAACCTTGAGCAGTCCCAAAGGTGATGTCATAATCATCTGAAATTGAGATTTCATTGCTGCTGGTAGTACTGCATTTTACCCTTAGTTTCTGGCCAGTCAAGTAATTTTCGAACCACTGGGTAAACATACCTCTTACTCCATACAAGTCCAGTTTTTTTAGTAAAATATTGTGATCAAGAGTATCAAAGGCTTTTGATAGATCTAAAAAAAATGCTTATAATATGATGTCCTATTTCCCTTTCTTTAATGATTTTGCTAGTTAGTTCTATAATAGCATCCTGACAAGAATGCACCTTATGGAATCCATACTGACTCTGGTGTAGAAGAGCATGGGTTTCAATAAAGGAATACAGTCTGTTATAAACGAGTTTTTCAAGAATCTTAGAAATAGTTAGTAAGAGTGATATAGGTCAGTAGTTGTTCATAAGAAATTTTTCCTTGCACTTTAATAGTGGTATTACATCAGCAATTTTCATTGCTGAAGGAAAAATCCCTTGTTTAAATGATTTGTTAAAGATATGTGTTAAAGGCACCAATATTTCAGGGCCTATTTCCTTAAGTAAGATGTTGCTTATGCGGTCATGTCCTGAACTTTTTTTTTTGGTAGTGAGCTAATAATTTTGTTTACTTCCTCAGGTGTACAAGCAGAAAGATATAACATTTGCGGACTCCTGTTCATTTTCCTTAAGTAGTGATCCATAGTCAATTTAGGTTGTGAGATCTTATTTGCTAAGGTGGAGCCAATATTAGCAAAGTATTTGCCTAAACTATTACTTATTGTGGATGGTGAGTAATGGTTGATATTGTCAATATGTAAGAATTCAATGCAATTTGTTTTGTCACAGATTTTACCTATTGATTGATTAATTATTTGCCACAGTTGTTTGGTGTTCTGCTTGTATGCAATACATTTGGTTTGGTAGTAGTCCAATTTGGCTGCTCACTTAGTTTTGTTATAAATGTTTCTATAATCTTTTTTGGTTGTACATCATTGAAAGATGCAGATGCCTTGATACTCGCTGAGAAGAGGGGTAATCCAGGGTTCACTAGAGCATGTTTTTGCCAAAATTTTCACTTCTTTTAGCAGTGCAATGGCATCTAGTGTCTCTGAGATGTGTGTACTGAGCATATCAAAAGCTTTGTTTGGATCTGGTTCTTATAGAATGGCGTGTTGCCAAGTAATGTCACTTAGGCTGTTCTTTAACCTCTTGATTTTTTTTGTCAGACATGTTTCTGGCTTTAAATTTCATTGGTTGTGTATACTTACTATGTTGGCCCTTAATTAACCCAATTAATGGAAGGTGGTCTGAGATGTCACTGACTAATATGCTGGATTCAAAGTCAGTTTGCAGGTTTTTGGATAAAAAAATATTATCAATTAATGTCACACTTGTTTTACTAATTTTAGTTGGTCTAGTAATAATTGGTAGCAGGTCATGGTCATAATTAATGTCTAGAAACTGTTTTGTTTTATCATGCAGGTGTGATTTTAACAAATCGAGGTTTTGATCCATTCCCAAAATTACATGCTTGTTACTTTAGCTTTGTAAACATTCAAGAAGGCTTTTGTATTCTTTAATGAACACCTGCTGATTGGTATCTGGCATTCTGTATATTGATCCTAAAATTATGTTGTCTTTCCATCCATTATGACCTGATACAATTTTGGTAAAGACCGATTCAAAGCTTTTCAATTTAATATCATTCAAATCATGTTGGTCTTTTGTCTTAAGTTCCCTTTTCACTAATATACTGACTCCTCCCCCTTTCTTAATCTGATGAAACTTGTTTATCGCTTGATAACCTGCTATTTGAAATAGCTTGCTTTTTACATTGTCTAGGAACATCTCACATAATAGTAAGACATCAACAGAGCTGTTAGTTTTCTCAAGGTCAGACATCAGCATCTTCAATTCAGTACATGTTGATAATGCACTGCATATATTTAGCTGTAGTACATAGAGATTCTTATGGTTAGGATTCAGGTTATTTAGTTCAGATGTTTCTCTATAATCACAGAAATCGTTCCATAGTGAGTCATGATCAGGATGATATACTAGTGGATGGTTTAAATTATCAAATAGGGGGTCTGGATTTTTGGAAAAGCACATTAACAATTGTCTGTTTTATTATGGATGTGGAGTGCTCAAATAAACATATTTTCAGAATAGAACCAAAATACACACAGGTTGACCATATGTCAAAGAATAATATGTCATATTAGGAGATGGGCAAATGCATAACCACAAATCATTGTTTAATAAGAATGTCATAGGGATTAGTCAAATGAAATTTACTTGAAACTTACTTACATATTAGGAACAGTGTGTTGCCAAGTAATTTTTTGGCTGGAATTTGACGCTCTGTTATTGTGTTGCCAGACAGTTTTCTGGCACAGCGATGAGGTGCATATATATGGTCACATTGGGAATGGAATATTGGGATGGCATAATATGTGTTGGCATTTAATGCTTGCATGGGGATGGTTATAATAGTGATTCAGTGGATTTAGTCTGCCAGTTTGGCTGACTGCACCTGATTACAGTGGTGCAGTGTAACAGCAACAATAGTTTTGTTCTATCCTCATTAACATTAAAGCTCATCAGTTCAATTTCTTTTATTCCCAAAGTACATCAGCACATGTAGTTATCCATTTCTAAAGGACATTAGTATGTATGACATGATTCCACAACCATCTTCACGGTGATGCAGTGGTATTCCCATGCCCCATGTAGTGTCATAGGTGGCTTTGGCAATGGTTCTGCTTCCTGTACTTAATAACATGTGTTGAAGCAGAGAGTTTTGTGAGAATTTGGCCTTGATTCCTGGTGTAGCTAACTCACATGCAACTGTATCCCATTGCTTTTTGTTGAAGTTCTTTATCCGTTTGCTCAGGGTTTTGGCTTGTAATGCAGATGTGCTAGCCATTGTCATTGGCTGTTTCTTCATCTTTGAGGTATTGAGTTTTTGTATACTGGATCATATACTCAGCAGTGTGGAAACTATTTCCATCCAATTTGAAAGGGCTCGGATGGAAGTTGGAAAATGGATGGTGTTCACCAAAGTAGCAGATAGATAGTATAATCATCTTGCTTTGGGTTCATAACATTGGGCTTATGTCTGGGGGAAGGTCATGCAGATTCGACTTAGTGTAGGTTTTACCCATGATTATGAGTTTATTGTTTTCCATCTTGCACTTTCCTTTATATCCATCCAGTTTTGTAGCAAACTTATAGATTGGGCGGGGGTACACATGTCGGCTTGTATCTCATCAGTGAATACTTCTTCCACATAGACTCCCCACTTTAACTCCCTCTTATGTTGCAGTAGATTGTCTCTGTGGGGCTTTAAGGCAAACTTGACTTTCAGCAGTTGGGCCTTGTTCGTAGTATATCTACCAATTCTCTCCATTTTTGATATTGGTAATCTGGCCATGGCTTTCTTGCCTTCTTCCTCATTAGTTAGACAAGTAGAAGGCCACAGCACTTCATTTAACTTCTCTCTCATTTTGACTGGGTCATTCCATTTTACCTCAGGTACAACATAGACCATGACACTTTTGACATGTTCTGAGTCTAATTGTGAGATTCTTTTCCTCAATAATTGATTCTCACATTCTAGCTGGTCCAGACGTGTTTCCAGGGATGTTATTCATGGGCCATAAGATTGAGTGATTTTTACATCTTCTTCCAGTCTGGTTACGTTCATGAGTACACTCTGTAGTGATCTAATATTTTCATTGATCTCTTTAGTTAGTTCATCCTGTAGTTAGTGAATTTCCTTAATTATGTCTCTTGTGGATGGCACTTCATCCTCATCCATTTTATCAAGTATGTTCTCACCTGTTTCGTCTCCGTGTTTGGAGGACTTTTTTGGTTTTTCAATTGACGGTGGGATAAGGCTATCAGCATCACATTTGGTTGAGGTTGGTGTTTCCTCTAGATTTGATGCTGATGGTGGTGATGGGCCTGATTGCTGAGGTGTTTTCATTTCTTTTGTTGGTTGTCAGGCAAAGTTGATCACACTTGGTTGGGTACTGGTAGGGCCTGAAAGTTTTGATGCTGTGCTTGGTGCACCTGGCTGTTTTGCTGACCCTGTTGTACCTGTCACATTTGATGCACCTTTGTGTGTTGAACTATTTACACTTTTGTTGTTATCCGTTTTCTCCGGTTTAACCATTTTTTAAAATTCTCATACACTTTCCACTGATTGCCTGTATGTATTACCAATTAATTTTCCAGGATAGTGATAATAATATACAGTCAGTCCTAATGTGTTGACAATTAATGTTCCTTGGATTGGTATCCCTTATTTGAACTGAGCGATATTAAGTATAGCCGCCATTATGTAATCCGATTAGGTAAATACAATTTCAAGCTTTGATTATTATGTGTGTTCCATTCCTTTAAAACTAGTGATCCCATTTGATAATTAATCCTTGCATATTAACGCATGTGTAGTGTTATTTTTTGTGGTATTTTGCATTCTAAAAATTTAGAAATTATCTCATTTTAGCGGAGGTGTGTGTAACATGTCCACCACATCCACTGAAAAATCATTGCCCTAATGAGCATGCACACTAATTATTAAGCTGTATTCATGGCAAATATGGACAAATATGGATGAATAACTGAAATGAACTTGTTTCTGATATTTATTGGAAGCAAGCCATCTACACTAGTACATGCACATGATTATTATATATTTATTTTTATATGTTTCAGACCTTAATGTTATTACCTGCTTAATATCAGGAGGTGCAGAGGGTGCAATCATCAGATAGACAGGTCTCTGCATCACACTTTTTGCCAATTCCACTTGACCAGAAAGGCCTGGAACAAAAGTCTTCTTCTTCTTTGCAGGTTTTGTGTGTTGCCTTTTCAGGGTTCCTTCAATAGTTTTTGTCTTTGTGCTGAATGCACTGTAGGATGTGTCACTTTGTAAAAATTGATTACTCACCCTATTATGATTATTCGCCTGTATTTGTCTGTATTTGTCCGTATTTGTCTGTATTTGCTGCTAATACGGCTTAATAATTAGTGCGCATGCTCATAAGGGCAATCTCAAGACACAGTCTTAACGAAGCTCAGGACAGATTCATCACACCCATTGATCTTCATGGCGCACAAAAAAGATGGCAGTTCCAGCACCCTGATTTTTACAGCCGGAACCACGTGGTGCCGTGTCAGGTGATACGGAAGTAAACACACTTGGAGCATGTGAGCTTTACCCAGGCGAAGAAAAGCGCTGCTTAAAGCCATTTTTCACAATTATCTTATCAGTAAAACATTAGAATGATGTAGAAAAACAGTTAATACATTGTAAATATGTCTTCTGAAGACGTGACAACTGATCAGATTGGTGACCACAGCCCTACTGTGGTACCGACTTACGTCCCCGGACTTGGAAATGTAGGGCAGGTAATCCCAGTCCCAGTTTGAAAGTTTAAAGTTAAGTTAAATATCTTTAACTTAATATGTCGCTCATTTTGGCCAGTAATGTTCATCAATTTTTGCACCTGAGTCCAGTGAGGCTGTGATTTAATGAGACAGTGGCCAATGTGTCTATCCTTTGATGAGGTGATCTACTGAGATTTGTCCACATGTCAAACGTGCTTACAAGCGGTTGAAATAATGATGAAAGAACATAAATTTGTAATGTTATGTTCGGCTTTTCTCCAGTGGTTCCAATACAAAGTAACTCCAAACACGGTCCGGATAGTTTTCAAGCAATGTCTTTATTGTAACTAAGATTACAGTGTAAGCCGGAGCTGTATGGTCTGTACTTG
>JBCAUI010291188.1:0-15662 GCA_038406195.1 Haplosyllis anthogorgicola
AGTGCAGTGAGGTAAAATCATCTAGAGAAATCAGAAGGTGTCACTATCTCCTAGGTTTTATGTCTATTTAAAGACTCTTATCAAAATGTGTTTACCTCTCTACAGGTGTTTACCAAATAAACTTCGATGTAAGTGGAGTGTCGTGGAGGGATCGCGACTCACCGCTCGTGACACTGACTGTCTGGAACCGCCACCAGTATCACCGACTCACAACCAGTACGTGCATTGTCCAATGTAGTTTTGCGTACTTTGTACCTGATTAATTGTGCTAAAGTCTAAAGTAGCAATATTTAGGAACAAAATATTTGAAAAGCTCCCGAAAGCCTTCTGTCAATTTATGAATGTTTGAGAATAGAAGAATTCTAAAAATCTTGTCGATATACAACATAGCACAGCGTAGACTTCTTTCATTCTGAAACTGATAGGATTTTCTTGCTGCAAAACAAAATGATATCTATCGGCTTTAGAAATTTCAGGACAATAGAGTTCCATGCGGTGTCTTTCACTCGAACAAAAGCTCCTGATGTTCCACGCTGTGTTGTTGACGTACATGTTACAAAAATACACAATACCGGTAGTCTTCCTGTATCTAATTGAACAATAGTCTATCTTCTGTACAACAAGTTTCGGTGTCTATCAAAGTATTCCTTTTCTATTTTTATAGCCACTATGCTGCAATCTGAAGACGAGCTGCCGCATAGTGTTGTTTTGGCGGAATCAAACAAACGTTTTGTGAGATTCACGGTCCTGAGCACGAAGCAGCAGCCGGTCAATGGAGCTGTCAATTTCCTCATAATCTGGCCGTGATCATCTCGAAAGATGTACCTGTTTTTTTTATAAGTTATTCTGAAGCAATGAAATTAAAAGAAAATCATGTACATTTACCGTAATTTTAAGTTTATTTATTGCTAAATTTGCAGTAGGAATTATAATTACATGCTCAAAAAGAAAATTATCTACTCAAATCAACTGCTGAACTATTAGATTTAAATTGAATCTGAACTGTTTGTAGTTGATTATTCGCCTTGCAGTCATGTTTTGATATACATGTTTTGTTGCGACGTTAAGTTTTTTGATATCAAAAAGTTTGTGGTAGGCGACAAAAGGACGCATGTACTTACAGACATTAAACATATAGTCAGTATCAATGGATACCGTTTTAAGGTATCTCGGTTAGGACGAGTTTCTATGCGCATTTTCTTGCAAAAGCCAGATTTCTCATACTGATGATTTTGTTACAGCTGATTTTTTTCTGAAGCAACGTACAGTCTGATTTTAACATTTGTAAAATTAAAACAATCGCACTATGATTTGTAGAAAGTGAACGAGTGTTTATTTTTGGAAGAAGAAATGTGCACGCAATAATTTAATGTTTTTGTCCGTAAAATGTTAACGTTGTCCAGCGAGTGCTACTTTCTTTGTACTCTGTCGTTTGTGTATTGTACATATAAATTTGTTAAAATAAAACATTGTGATAAAACAATGAGTAATTGTCTTTATTGAAGGAAATTCTCATTGTACTTGTTACATCAACAAATGCGCGTTAAATCTGGTCCGAATCACAGGAAGACACTTTTGGCGTTGCGTTTTAACAACAGGACAAGTGGTCTTGTACTTACATCATGCTTTGAATTTAGACAAAGAATTTTCTGTAACGCAGAAGTCTTAGGTAATGACCGTGACCGTGAAATAGCAATTGGGTATCAAGACTTTAACATCTCAGGATTTATATTTCATTTTGGAACAAGATAATTTGGCTTTGTGGCTATCATTTGAATAGTCTCTGTTTGCAAATAGAAGAGTTGGAACGCAATTTTCCCCTTGTGAATTCTCTTTGGAAAAATAAAATTTAATGGAAAAACTTTATGCGCGACATTAAGTTTCATGCCCTGAATGTGTCTGTGGTGAAGTGGCCGCATTAAAAACATTCAAAATATGAGCCGTCCGCTCCACTCCAAATCGAAAGTAACAATTCAAAGTTGTAACGCATTTTTATTATTGTTAAAACGTCTAACAAACTTTAGAAAATAAACAAAACTGTGGTTTGGGCAAATTTACTGTACCTATACCTCATTATCTGAAAGTGCGTCTGCCTTTAGTACTTCCTGACACCCATAAACATTAAAATGTAACGAAGCATTAGATAGTTTGTTTCTAAATTGGACTGTTACAGTTGTTTTTCTACGTTTAAAGGCACCCTGTCTCCAACATCAAAATACACGATCGAAAAAAATTTAAAATGTGACTGGATGTTTTAAACCGCACATAACAACCAGTGCTGCCCTATAAGCCTTAAATATGCTTTATCTTTGAAATGCTTCCACTAATGGAGATGAACTTTAATTTTGATTTAATCCCGGTTAGCATATTTACCAAAACTATTGTAAAATAGTACAGTAATGGGCCAGAAATAGAAGTTTAGGAAAATTAAACTGCTGTTGTTCGGTACACATTAAACCTTTTTTTTTTAATATTTTAATTTTTGACGCCAGAACAGCAGACATTATTTTTTCATTGTGACTACTGGAAAGTTCACATTGAAATAAATACATTGCAAGTAAAAGAAATATTAATGCGATAATATCTTCAAGTTTAAGTTGACCATTAAACTGAACCCATTCCGCGGAAACTCCAAACGAAATACTTTTTTTAAAAAAAATTTCAGTTCATCTGCCCCCTTGTGTTAGTTATTATGTTATCACAAATAATCATTTTTCTCCTGTCAAAATCTTTCAAATAAACTGATGAAATATTTTTATTGAGCTACAGAAAATAGATCGCTTATTACTTTGGCCAAAGAAAACACCCAAACAATAAACTTACAAAAGCACATATTTTTACCCCAAAAGAAGGTGTACAAACCTAAATTACTTTAGTAGATTGTCTAATAAATCGCTGCTTCTTTATAGAATTACGCACTGTTTTGTATTCATGGAGTTTTAATGAAAAATTAAGAATCGAAATATTCCAAAACGATTTTCGATTATCTGGACACATTTTATTGCCGTGAACTGAACTTTTATTTACCTGTGGGCGGGGCCTTTGAAGTTCTCATTTGTATTCATGCGCCAAAACGTTTAGATTTCACGATTTGGAACCTCAGAAATAAAATTCAAAACATTTTAAATCTGTATTAAGCTTCATAAGTGTTAAAATGACAGTGATCTAAATCTGCAGTGAAAATTAATCTTTGTAAAGAAAGTTATAGCGTGATCTGTAGTGTTTAGCTGAAAATGTAGTCCCCGCGCAATAACTGATTGTGTGACGCGGTTGACAAAGTTTGCAGATGGCTGTTAGAAAGTGAGGAGAGAAGATATGCAGCCAAAATAAGTTAATTTAGAGCTGAATACGATAGTTTAGAACCATGACTTAGCAAGGATATAATAAATTAAAGGAATATCTTTAAACAGAGGTGAGTTTTGGACACTTTCTTATATTCATAGTTTAGTTATTAAAGGATTAAGTCACCTTAGTTATTTTTGTGCCAGCCAAAAATGGCTGCCAAGTTTTCACAAAAGCTGGGTCAATGGGAGATAGTTTATCAGCTGACTGTGAAGTTATTTCTGAATATAATCTCATCTGATTTTGGCATTATTTCATATAAATTGATATGTGGAAATAAGAATCCATAACATTGCGTAAGTACGTGTCAAACATTTTTTTTCAACTGTATGCTGGATAAGTCTGGTCTAGTGATGGATTAGACATATGAGTTCCCACTGACTGATAGTAAAAACTTTTTATCATGTTTAGTGATACATGTGTGTTGCATTAGAAGTATTTCCCGTCTTATGTAACATTTGCTTTGTTGTGACAGTTCATGATGCCTCGAAGGTGAACAGTGTGAAATTAAAGCCTTAAAATTTTAATTAACGAAAGAAGTGAAAAGTGGTGCAAAAAAAAAAGAAAAAAAGAAAAAAGGGCAACACACGTAACTTGTAACTAAAATATGTATTCCGTGTTACTTTTGAAAAAAAAATTAGTACATGTTTACAGTGTCGCGTGTAATATGTGTAAATGTATCAAAAAATTCTATCTCGTGAAAGTTATGTAATCTACATTGCCGAGGGCGGCATTACATCCAAGAAAAGGCTTTTACGGAGCGCTCATAATGGACAGGTTGTTTGGCGTTATGTAACATACATGCGTAATACTTACATTCACAGAAAGAAATGACTTTCTAGACTTATTTCTCACCTGCTGCGATACCTCTGTTAATTAATTACGTACTACACATATTGTATGTTTACATACTATGTACATTGTGTAGTTATATTTCGAAACTGGCCCCAGCAAAGAACAGAATCCCGTTCCACTTAATGTGAAAAGAGACTGAAAATTAAGTTACTTGAATATTTGAAAGTTTAAAAAATTCAGCACCAAATGAAGTAATGAAAATTATATTTGGATTAAAAGAGTTCACTGCTTATTACTAAATATTTGCTTACTGAATATGTTCATTATTTATTTTGCAGGTACTTTGTGCTTGCTGATGTTTAAAGATGGTTGGAGTACTAGCGATGGTCACAGAAGGCCGCTGGTACCCTAGTGTGCGGCAGCAGTACACAAAGATGGTACCATCGGTTGCGTGGATACTGTTTGCCTTTATCCTGCTGATCCAGCTAAGCACAACAATATCGCAAACAGCAGAGACATCAAGAGAAATCCTGCAGCAAGAAAACTTCAAATTTACGCAGGAAGTTTACAATGGAACTATTATGGAAAACTCCGTTGCCAAGACTTTTATAACGCCCACGGTTAAGATGGGCATGTTTGTGTTCGACCCTACTTTGGATATTAGATACAGGGTCATCAGTGGTGATAATAACAAGTTATTCAAAGCCGAAGAGAGAACAGTTGGCGATTTTTGCTTCCTCAGGTTACGAACCCGGTCGGGAATGCAGCGCGTTATCAACAGGGAAAGTCAGGAAGTGTTGACGTTAACTGTGAAAGCTATAGCCAAATACAAGAACGGTCCGACGCTGACGGATCAGGGTCAGGTCATTATCAATGTACTAGACGCAAACGATGCATTCCCACTGTTTTACCCCACTTCGTACAATTTGGAGTTAGCTGAAAACACCGCGCTACATGAATCTGTGTTGCAAGTTAGCGCCTCCGATGCGGATATAGGCGTCAACGGGGAGATTTATTATAGTTTTAAGCAAAAAACAGAAACGTTCGCTATCCACCCAACCAGCGGAGTTATTACCCTCACCCGACCCCTCAGTTTCATTGAACAAAACAGATATGAGTTAGATATTCAGGCAGAGGACAGGGGTCCGCGGTTAGGAATGGGTGCAAGTGTAGCCACGGCAAAGCTTTGGGTCAGAGTGAATGAAGTGAACTTCTTTAACCCACGCATTGATGTCCAGGAGTTGCCAGCTGTAGTTGAACACGGTAAAGTGGGCACCATCTATGCCATTCTTTATGTAACAGACAAGGATTATGGCAACAATGGACAGATTCGCTCAGTAGAGATTACAGCTGGGGACCCGGAAGGGTTCTTTCGCCTTGAGTCTGGAACCAGGGAAACAGAGTACACAATCCAGGTTGCCAAAACGTTGGACAGAGAAATCCATCCAGAAGGGTTTAACTTGACAATAGTTGCTCAAGACAGAGGCCGGCCTGCTAAGTCCGTTTCCAAGGTTGTCCATGTTGCTCTTGCTGACACTAATGATCATGCTCCCAGATTTGAACAAAAAGAGTATTCTGCTATGGTCAATGAATCTGTGCCGCTTTTTACTCCATTGTCTTTTGTACGCGCTGTCGACACAGATCTGGGCCAAAATTCGGAAATAGTTTACAGTATTACAAGTGGAAACAGCTTAGGGTGGTTCGCAGTGAATCCTTTGACTGGTCTTGTAACGGTAGCTGGACCTCTGGACGCAGAGAGGGCCACAGATGCCGTTCTTACCATAACAGCTCAGGACCGGGCCAACACTGGGGCTCGCAAAACCAGCTCAGCCACTCTTCACGTTGGTATTCTGGATTGCAATGACAATGCACCGGTGTTCAATCACACTACCGACACGGTCAATGTCGAAGAGAGTGTTGCTGTCGGATCCGAAGTCTTCCAAGTATCCGCTTATGATCTTGACCAAGGTGATAACGGATACATTAGCTATAGCATTGCTAATATCGATGATGTGCCTTTTTCTATCAATCCGTTCACTGGTGTTATCATGTCTAAACAGTCACTGGATTATGAATCGCAGCGCCGCACTTACAGACTTCGGGTTCGTGCTTCGGACTGGGGAAGCCCATACAGAAAAGAATCAGAATCCATCGTTACTGTGCGTATCAGGGATGTTAACGACAACAAACCACGCTTTGAAGGTGTGAACTGCACTGGATACTTGTCGCGTGAAGCCCCCAGAGGTACTGAGCTAGTCGTCGTCTCAGCAATAGACTATGATGTAGGGAATATCATAAGCTACGAAATCATAGCTGGTAACGACGATGGATGTTTTGAAATTTCATCGTCCTCTGGATCTGTAACCTTGAAATGTGACCTCAGAGACCATCATGGTAACTTTCGCAGCTTAACCATTGGCGCTACAGATGGTAAGAACATGGGTGACCCCACCACAGTCAACATAACGTACGTAAACAACAATCGTAATCGTCAACTCTCCAACAACAATGCAAACATAAACTGTAAGGATACCGGGATAACGCAGGAGTTCAGTCAGTTATTGCAAATTGCAGAAGAGAACAACCAAATAGCAGAAGTGGAAAGTAGTAACACGGATGATACAGTCAACCAGTTCCTTGTGAATGCGCACACACCGCTGTTTAATTCCAAAACTCCATTGTCCGTTGAAATAGAAGAAGGCATGCCAGTTGGCTCAAAAATTGTGCAGTTCACTGCGGAAGATCAAGACTCCGGCTACAATGGGCGACTTTTGTACGTTATAACAACGGGAAACGACGCAGGCGTTTTCAAGGTGGATACATACACGGGAGAATTGCTGGTTATGGCCGAAGTGGATCGTGAAACCAGAGATCATTACACGTTAAACATCACCGTATTTGACATGGGTTTACCGAGTAAATCCACCTTTACTATCTTGGACATAGTCGTCATGGATGTGAATGACTTTGCGCCACAGTTTGAAAAGCCTTCTTATACCGTCAGCATTTCAGAAAACATGCTTCTCAATACAAACATAATGCAAGTCACTGCTCACGACGAAGACCTTGGTGCTAATGCAGAAATCACTTACTCAATCCTCACAGATACCTCCAACTTTGAAATCGAACCTCAGTCAGGTATTATCAGCATTAGCAATATTTTAGACCGAGAAGCACAAGAGATCTATGATATTAATGTGATGGCGCGCGATGGTGCTCATGAGAATCCACTGTCTTCCGTAGTAACTGTCACTGTGAAATTGGAAGATATCAATGACAATGCTCCAGTTTTTCTACCGGATACATACCATGCACGGATTAGGGAGGATTTACCAACGGGAACTGTGGTCATGGTCATTACAGCATTCGATCCGGATTTAGGTGGGGATGGAACAGTTAGGTATAACCTCCAGGATGGCATGGAGGGAAAGTTCGAAATCGACCGTCAAACAGGCGCTATCCGCATTGTGGACAAGCTTGATTATGAAATACAGCAGATCTATAACATTACTGCGCGAGCCAGGGACAGGGGTGAACCCACCCTCATGTCCAAGTGCCAAATAATCATTGAAGTCATTGATGTCGATGAGAATATGTACCCTCCAATGTTCCCAGATTTCGTCTTCCATACCCAAGTGCAAGAGAACCAACCAAGGAATACCACAGTTCTGGCTCTTGGAGGTTTTGACGAGGATAGGAATAACCCCAAGGCCTCACCTAAGGATTACGAGATCGCATATTCAATTCAAGGTGGTTCTGGATTAGGATATTTTACAATCGACCGAAACGGTAAGTTTGATTAATTTCGGGGCGTTATAAAATAAATTGTTTGCACTTCCGTCGTTGTGGTTTGTGCCGTTTTCTTTTTCTTTATGCAATGATTTCTTTAAAAAAAAATTTTTCATAGATTACTTTTCTGAACTTGTTACAAGGGTCATTGTGAAATATATAGGAAGTACATTCTGTGAACCAACTTCAAGTGCTTCTATGCATGCAGGTTTGTGGTTGTCTGGTTGAGAGCATGACCTTCTCAAAAGGGTGAAAGACTTTTTGTGGAATGGCCTTCCTTGTAATAATTGGCGGCTTTGGTCAAATATTTACAGCATAATTTATTCCCAAGAAATTGCTGGCCATTATGCATTTGTGGTCACCCGTCTGTGCTTGGTCAAATTAAAAAGGAACATTTTCAATTGGCACCAAAACCTTTCTTCAAACAAAGCCAAAAGTGCATTCACCAATAACAAGAACAGGTAAACCGATGATCTCACCACCAGTTTTGTAAACGATCCCAGATTTTATTTGAATGTATTGCGGTTTGAGAGGAAGTGGTTGGGATTGGTATTTACCATTGTCTTATCAAGGCGAATTGACCTCTTAAATTGTCGCGTTGAATTTCCAAGTAAACATGAAATATTTATCCAGGTGGACGGCTGTAAATTTAGTTACTGTGACGAAGTAATAACGGTTAAAATTATGTTGAAATCATACATGATATAATTTATATTTTTTAATTTAATGCAATAAGTTTAAACGTTGCTACGAATGATAAACTTACAACTGTTTAAATACTTACTTTGTTTCTTAACATGTTTGAAATGATGTCATAAATTTGAAGTTTTCGTGTTAATAGCACACACTAGAGAAAACTTTTTGCATATTGAAATCTTTAATAAAGGATATTTGTCGTAGACACTTATCAAGTCTTATCTACCTAGTCCGAGATAAGACCAAATACATTGAGAGTGATAAAAAGTAAAAGGATACATTGTTTGCAGTATAATATACCTGTACAGATATTTGCTGACCCAAAACTGAGATTGTTCACCCAGAAGTTTTACCTGAGATATTATTGAAGGGACTCCTAGTGCGAAATAAATGTCAGTTGTCTTGTCTGTCAGGGTACAATTCCAGCATGTACAATGTATATAAATTGTACGTGAGCATAATACGTGTAAAAGTGGGTAATGAAACAGTGAACTAGATCCGATGTGAAGTGTATCATGTGAAACATTTAATAAACTGTGTGTTGAAATATCTAGATCCGATGTGAAGTGTATCATGTAAAACATTTAATAAACTGTGTGTTGAAATATGATACTGGTCACCAACAGACATCCTGTCCATATGACATGTATACGCCGAAAGCTCCATGTGATATAATGAATATATGGTATATTTTGTCAGGCAAAATGGTGTTCATATGAATCCAGTGTCAAGGGTCATGACATTGTTACTAAACTATAAACAAATGGCTTCTTTACATTTAGCGTGTCAGCTAATATAATTTGCATCGTACATGTAAGGGTATTGCTTTAAATAGCCTTCATCATATACGTAGATCGTTTTAAAGATTAAACCTTTTCAGGAAAAAAAAATTGGTCAATGTAATCTCTGATCTCCATCTGATTAAAGGAAATGTATGTCTAGTGTATATGGAAAGCGACGGAGCAAAAACTAATAGCATGCAAGGTTATAAATATAGGCTGGCCAGGTCCATTCATTAGACCTCTATTAACGGGGTATCTTGTTTCTTTTATGCCCAGGCTTTGTTAAAGTATCCCGCTAAAAGGCTCGCTGGAAATGTCCCATTCACGAAAGGCTTGCACTCAACGAGGAATACACATTGATAGTTTTTTGTTCGGCGAACAAGAGGTCAATACCAGCTCCCAGGGACAGATTCCATAACTAGCAAGGTGCAGAGCTTTTTTTGCTACTTAGCCACCTCGGAAAAAGGCCAATTTACTGGTTTTAGCTGTGTTTGGATAACAAAGAGGAAAAGAAATCAAATTTGGATAAAACAGGCACTAGAGACCAAGGGAAGTTGATTTGGACACAATTCGGCTTTCAACGGCTTTACTGGGGTCAAAATTGTTGTCGGGCAGTGATGCCTGTTTAAAGAGTTGTCTACATGCAAAGCCTTTTTGCTTCATTTAGCAACATTTTGAAGCTTAGCTTAGTGGAAGAAAACAGTAGAGAGGGTTTTTATTTGAAAGAACAAATTCAATAATCGAAGGGCTTGTCTTATCAGACCTGTTAGCTGTCACGAAGAGAGGCTTGACTGATAAAAATCATAGGAAAGAGGGAAAGGAAAAGAGCAGCCATCAATGTGGCCTGGGAGACCCAGTCAACTCGTAGAATTTGATGCACTTTGATGGCTTTCTCCCTATAATGCCCCGTGTTAAATGTATATGAATAGATTGCTCCATTTAGAGCCCCTGTCTCTCAGTACCTTCTGGGACTTCGAAAGCCCCCAGAAATGGCTGGATAATGTTGGAGGATTTGCTGGAACCATTTCGCACTTGATAGGATCGGATACCCATAAGGGGTTAGCTGCATCTTCTAAGCTACTTTAGGTGTTGCGGCGTTCAGCTTTGCTGTCAAACACAGACAGAAGTGGTGCAATCAATCAAGTACATTGATTCCTTTACATGGAGAAAGTTGCCTCCTTTGGTCCTACAGGCTGTACGGTAAAGTGTACTAAAGGAACTGCGTACAATAAAGAACTTTCACTACATGCTGGATGTTGCAAATAAAAGGGTGAATGTTTAGAGGAAAGTCTAGCTGGACTTATTCTAGATTTACAGATTGGGTTTGAATACATTGAAAGATCCCGTTTTCAACTTGGTCAGTTGGTTGCAAATTGTTTATATTTTCCGGGAAGATTCGTGTTTATGCATTGATCGAAGCCAGTTTAATATTTGCAATTGACACCGCTACCAGGTGTGTGCCAGATACTTAACACGTCCGACTGAAATAGTGTTGATTTTAGATGGTCAGAAGTTCAATACAATATACCGATTGTAAACAAACAATCGCACTGATCCTTTATTTACTCCTTTTACGGATCATTAGCAGAATTAGTTATAACGTATTGTCATTGCAAGTAATGGATCCGTTGTAGATCATTATATTAATGTCTTTATTAAACACGATCTTTTTAGTTGCTAGTGCACATAAAACATTTAGAAATCCTACAAAGTCGAATTGTTCTTTCGAGTTTGAAAGCCATCGCTATTTCCATTGACATGATACATGATAACTTGGTAGTCTAGTGGACATGAAGAACAGTTCAACTGTTGTGGTGGAGACCAAAACAGTATCATGAGTGTATGATACAATAAGGAAGATAACTAAAACCTGGCGAGGGATGTTTCTATTGACTAATAATATCATGTCGAGATAGATTTATGAATAATATTTATGTTAGGTTGGAGGCATTGTATAGGTCAGAAATGTGCCTTTTGACCTCAACGACTAAATGTACACAGACAACGCTCAGTTATACATATTGAAAGAACATGTAGCCACATAATACTGGTTGTAGGTGGGCTTGTATACTAAACACCATGATCATGTAAAAGCCAATGTTTATCCATTGATTATTGTGTGAAAACGGATCGTTTTATCTGCCTGGATGGCCTGGAATATCCCTACTTGACTGGTCAGATGCATGACATGTCAAAGTGATTACTTTTACAAATTCTTGAATACCTCCATAATGAACAAACTAAACACAAAGCTAATTGCATAGATACATATCTTTTACTTGATTTCCAAACGTACAGATTGCATATCTACCAACGTTTTTGTTCACAGAGAAGCATAGATTATGAAGTATTAGAGATATGCAATGGTGTACCAGCAAAAATACAATACACATGATACATCATGGGACTCATGGAAGATTTTAATAAGCGAAAGTTACATTGCATCATTATTTTCCTTACAAATTTACTTAAATAAAAGTTGTTTTGTGGTAATTGCCAGTACTGCATACACCCTTTCCTCGGCGAATGAAAAAAGCTTTCAACAGAAATGATTTTTTTAAATTTGTGCAAGTTTTGTTCTTGATGAAAGAACATATTTTTCCTGGTAGACTGATAATAGATAATAAGCATTAGTTTTTCCTGTCTTTATTATGACAACTTGACAAGTACACACAGATATGGCAGTCAGACAAAAAGTGGACGGGAATACCCAGAAATTGCCTGGATTATTTTTGTGACATTTCTTAACAAATTGAAAAGCGTCTGGAATCCACAGAACACCAGATGCATTTTTGCGAAGGCACTTGAAAAGTGTTACGTAACGAAAGATTATAAACACCTTTGACATTTCGTTTTACTCCTGAAACTTTGTTTGAAAACAATTTAAAGAATGTAATGAAACTACGGCAAATCCAGAATACAATTTATGTTGGACGAAAATCACCAAATGAAGGCTTCGTATTGTGCTACATTCATCAACTTGAAACTTGAAAGGCTAAACACCTACTGCTGGACTGGTAACCATTGTGTTGCCTGTGTCCATTTGCGGGTTGATCACTAGCAGATTTCTGTACTCAGGAGTTGCCTCAATTTACGTGTGCTCAGTGCTCCAACTTTTACTCACTTCTTCATCAGGAAATTCCTCGCATTTACATCCATCAAGAAAAAAAAGAGATCTGTGTACATTGTGCAGGAAACACCACCGACCCTGCTTTTAGCCACCTTATCTCTGTGTAACGTAAACGCCTTCTTGCCATTACCAAGCTGTTCCTCGTAATACATTGTGTCTCTTGGCATCGCACTGTAACCTTGAGTACACATTTGTTGGAGGAGGGATTGCAGTATCTACAAGTTAGGGTCTAAATGCGTCTAATGAAGACCATTTAACATATTAATGTTCGTATCCGGGGCTGTGTTTTCATCATTTGGCTCGGACGTTGGTCACACGAAGAATACTTGGCAAGACTTTTAAGTGTTATTAAAACACCGACTGTAAAGTAAATGGACCGAAAGACATATCACTGACTCTACGTGTTGTATGTGATTGGGCCAAGGACCTTTTTATAGGTATATTACGGTTATCTCTCAAGAAGGCTAATAAAGTCTTAATGGAGGTGTAACCTTTCGATGACTATTAGATCAGTCAACGATCAATGGGTGGGTCTGTCGCTAAAAGCACTATCCGTGTCCAGGTCGAGAGACTTGTAATAGGTTGGTTTGAAGCTAAAGCAAATTAAGCGCAGTTGATGAGACGGGTCGGTAAATAAATTAGTTTTTAGTCCCTTATTGAGTTGCAGGGATTAAATGTCGAGCAAAACATCCCCAACAGTGAGTGATTCGCTTCGTGCCTTTGTGAAAGACATTTGTATGTCAAACCGTCTTTTTAGTACAGACAGTCTTTAAGGAGACACGAATTGATTATGTTATGGCAAAAACCAAAAGGAAGAGCAGTAATTAGTAATTGGCTCACTTTCAAGGAAAGAGAAGAAAAAGGAAGCTGATCGACAGAAGGCAACAAAACACTGCAATTTGTTAACCCAGTAAAGAGTAATTTGTTGACCTTTTAGCAAAATCATTTGACAGGCATTCTCTCATTGCAATTTACAACTAGTCACGTAAAGTAACAGCAGTTTTTTCGCTTATTGTATTCATATTCAGAAACAAAACAAAACGCTAGATTTTCATACAGTAACCTTCAAAGATTGCATGCCTGTTACTTCTGTAGTACTATAGATAGATAGACTGCTTCTCAAAGGCCATGGTATTGTGAAGCGATACATCAAAGCGATCCAATATGCTTTTTGCCAATAATATCTATTGGATATCATGCTGGTATACTTGGCACAGGATACCAGCATTGACAACGAACATAAATCTCTTTCCCTTAAAGTGGACAGTTTGTCTACTTTTACAGCCCACTTGAGAAATTGGCAAGTGTAGGCTAGTTAGAGGGAGGGCACTGAGGGTCAAATGAGGAAAATAACGGAAAAAAATATTGTGAAAGGAGAATACGTTTAACTTGAGCCAAAATTCATGGATGTAATTTTGAAAAACCCTCAAAGATTTAGTAGATTTAGTGTGAAGATCTGAACCTATTGTGCACCATGCATATTTAGCATGCACATGTGAAGATCATAGTGTTACTTACTATGGTGTGTAAGTTGTGTATACCATAAAACATGTATACAAGCTGCTGTTTGCATTTACTTGTTTACCTTCCATCATTCATCAATGTACTTCTCAAGAATGTATGACAGCATGGTCAAGCTCTGGCTTTCATCCTCTAATGTATTGTTAGCTGTCAAAAATGTACAGAATTCTGACAGCAGTGTTCTGCTCAAGGTAGTGTTGTATTTTTGTAAGAGAGATGGGAGGTCTCACATCATCAATGAATCTCAATTTCTATAACACTGTTTGAGGTACATATGCTACCAGGTACATTCTGTTCACTTATTTGTATGCAAGCAGGCAAGCAAGAGTTCTGGCCCAGATTTTCATATTCATACTTGTGTATTCATATGGAGAGGTACCTTGTAATAGCAAAGTCTTTTAGACCAGTTTGCACTGTTATTTTATGACTGGGCTCAATTGCAGAAAATTGTTCCAATTATAACTTTAGTTATGCTGCCATATTCCACTGAGGGTGTAATTTATAAAGGATATGATATATGGATGTAATGCAGTGTGCAGCAAATGGAGTTTATTTGCTTGTGTGGTCTCTTTATGTAATGGAAAACATAATTTTGTGTGTGAATGCCGTGGAAAGACGGAGTACGGTTAAGTCCCTGAACTGCTCCACTTTGGGTCTAAAAGGACAAAGGTCTTCTAATAATTTGATGTACACGTGCACACATTCAGAGTATATTACATTTAATACATCCATCTGGTAACAAATGCAATGGAAAATTTACTAATGGTGACATTTTTACAGTCCAAATTAAATTTACCCTTCCAAGATTGCAAGTTATCACACCAAATAGTAAGAGGATAACAAGAAATATGCACGTACTAACATTTACTTGTGCATAAATCCTGGTTTGGCAGGATCCGTAAAATGTATTTAAAAAGACATATGGATGCATAGCCCAAAGAATCATCTTGATTAGTCTATCACGCTTTGCGTTGATAGACTTCTGTGAACGGAAAGGTGGTTTTGCTATTGAGTCAAAACTGCAGGCTTGTTATTAACACTCGTCCACAAACATGTCAAAATCAGTGTGGACGAGTGAGTTTTGGAAACCACTAGTCCACACAAACATGTAGAAATTTTAAGGCTATTTTATATGAATCCCATGGTCTTAAAATGTAAAATTGTCCTTACAACACTATCCAGAATGAAGGAAAATTCATTTTAGAGTACTTTAAGCCCTAATGCATGCCCCTCCCCCCACATACCCCATGTAACTTAGGGCTTGCTTTGCTCGCATTCAGCCACTTTACTCTTTCAAGTGTGGACGAGTACTTTCCAGTGTGGACATGTGAATTTCAAATTCCACTCGTCCACAATATGAGTGAGTCAGAATCCTTAACCACAAGCCTGAAACTGGGTGTACAGACCTAACCCCCCAGCTGAGGTGGCATCAGGTCTCACTGCAGATGGACCCACCCCCCAGCTGAGGTGGCATCAGGTCTAACTGCAGATGGACCCCCCAAATTCAGAGGTCATTCAGTGCAAAGTGCAGATCCACCCCACCCACCCCACCCTCCTTTCTGCTTGCTACTACTTTATACCTAACAGGAAAACCGTGCTTTTCATTT
>JBCAUI010291299.1:0-15661 GCA_038406195.1 Haplosyllis anthogorgicola
TTAAACTTCATTTAAAGGATCTTAAATGAGCCCAGGGGTCTTAATTGAGCCTAGGCTCAGTTAGGATCGGATCCTCACTGGGCCATGGCCCGGTTATGTGTATCTTAGTTCGTCCAGGGGTCAATTTGAGACTGTTGCAATGATCTGAGGCAGGTTGTTAATTGTTAAACAGTTCTCTCGCTTTCTAACGAGACTTTGGACATTTCTATGACGGTACTTTCCGATGTAAGGCCAAACTTTTTTTTCATTTGTTGGATTACGTTTCCCGCCGCTCCCCGAAATCAAGAATTGTAAAAAAAAAAAAAAACTGAATCTGAGCCCAAATAACATAAAATTGTAACTTTCCATCAAACATCGTTCAGAAGTTATATTTCAATTTCATGAATTTTAATCAAAATTACCAACTGCACAGCGAACTTAATTTTTATTTTTATTTTTTCCGACCGCCACCCTCAAAAATTTCCTCTATTGATGTGTAATCCAACAAATAAAATTAGTCTGGCCTAATTCTGAAATGTATTATTCTCTTGTAATGTTCTCTACTTCGTTTCTGAGACAACTTCAGTTACAACTTTCTGTCTTCCTTTGAATATTTCTATCGTATTCCTTTCATATGACATTTTAAATAATATGCCTCACATTTCCGACGAATATATTCGCAGGAAATAGTTTTCGACTCAACTCTGTCGTAACTGAGACATTACAGGTCAAAATAAAACATTGATACAAAGTGTCTAAGATAGAATCTAAAAAATTTCATCAATAAAAAATCACAAACTGCAACTTGGTATCAGTATAATTTTTACAATGCATATAGCGGGTATGTTGACGCATAACACTGCAAAATATGGAGTCTGTATCGTCAAAGATAAAACAAATATGGCTGCTTATTTGAGAATAAAGGTTATAGCAATATAATTTTTGCTAGGCTTCGAGATGGTAAGTAAGTGTATGTGTACAAGATGTGAAGCCTCTAAGAATAATAGCGTACTCAGGAGTGTGTACCAACTACAACAATGACAACGTCACAAAGACGACCGACAAGCCATAGGCTCTGTCGGCTCTTTGGCGCTTATGCCAAACGAACCAAAAACCGGAATTCCAGTTTTCTCTCACACAGCGGTAGTGTGAGTCCTTCGTTCCCTTTGCGGTAGACGATAATAACAGGGTTTGCGTACAACGACTTCCTCGATACACACTGCGTAAGCACTTAGATCAGGGAGAATAGGGCAGGTTAGATAAGGGTCTGTTTATGATGCAGTTTTAACCATAAATGGCATTTGTTAACTGAGGTCGCTTAAACAGGCAATGTGGTATTATTAATTGTATTGAATGTCAACTAAGTTAAAATCTCAAATCACTGTCCAGCAACAAGTTCTGGGGGTCCTATGGGTCCTTCCCTCTGGAGACGCGATGGGTGATGCTTTTGAAGTTACAAAAAAACGTGTTTTTGGAATTCTCTGACGGCTACGATAAATCTCAAACAACTCATAACAGTAGACATAACATGGTCGTACAATTCTGGAATCGTTGATGACAGGTTCCACTGCACTGCAACAGCTACAGAACTTGAGATGAAAAAAGACCTCAATCAAAAAATCGGAAAATCACATTTTACTCATTTTACATTGGAAAGTGGACGAAAATGCAAGATCCAGCAGCACGCAAAAGGTAAACCGGAATTCCGACCAAAACTGGCAAGTTCTATCTCTGAGAACATACCAGATCAGTGTTACAGAATGATAAGTAGAAAATATAACGATGTTTCCCGTGTTAACAATGTATTGAGTCACATAAATACCGTATTCCCTCTAAATATGGCACTCCCTCTAATTATGGCACCCCCTTCTTTTAGAAAAGAAAATAATTAAATGAATCTTTGGTAAAATTAATAAAATATGAATTTCTTCTTGACGGAAGATGTTTTAAGTGTTGATTCACATGAAGTAAAGGTATGTAAGTTGACAAAACAAACTGAAAACTAACATAGGTGCCACTCAAAATTGGTATTTTTAGGTTTTAATTAAGGCACCCCCTCAAAAACTTATCTTGGCACCCGGTGCCATAATTAGAGGGAATACGGTATATAATAGCAGGACATCTTTACCCTTCACATACAGGTCCATCTTGCACAGTATCTACCAAACATTTCACGTGAAATCTTCACAGTAGAGATTATACGGTCGTGCAATTCAGGGTTCGTTGTTAACAGAATTAACGAAGTTACATATCAGAACCGTGAAAACAAAGTCACGGAAAATACAATGTTGAACAATGTACTGCGCCCCAAACCTACGTATTTACCCTCTATACAGGTAACACAGTGATGTAGGTACACAGCACCGTGACATGGTGGCGGCATGTTAAACAGACAATAAGTAATTTGCGGAAATACCTGACGACAACAACCCGACCCCGTGCATCCGGTGCTTCATGTGTTGTAACGTTTAAACCTGATGCGGAAGGGCGGACTTCTGAAATTTCTTTAAAGTTTGTCCGAATTATACTTGCCGCGAAAACAATAACTACAAATAACGCAGGAAGAAAACGAAACATTTTACTTATATCTGAAACAACATGGAAGTTCCTTTAGTATTAATATCGATTCATGCTGTGACTAAAGGCCAAAAAAGCCAACCACTTTTTTATCTACCGTATTTGATCAAAATAACGCGCATGCCCTAATTAACGTACACCCCCATTTTTTGGGCTGATTCACTTTTTGCCATTGTAGCCAAGATCAATCGTAACTTTTTCTGAGTAGGTACAAGAAAATTTTGTTTACCCTGCATAAAAGTACTTACATATCAAGGATGCCCTCCTAATTTTATAGTCTTTGCATAATGCCATGCTCTTAAAGGGTGAATTATTAGAACATTCCCTTCCCAGACCTATAAATTAGGTTTCAGTGTTGATATATCACAAATTCATTGCACTCAAACAGCTGTCAAATATGGGTACTCAAATGACATGCACTCCCAAAATTTGGTCCTCCGCGCATGCGCATTATTTAGATCAAATACGGTATTTGTACCAGTGGCTGTGTGATCTAATTAACAATTGAAGGTAATAAGGTAACATCATCTTATTGTAGTGACTGAACAGTACTTCATGACGATGTTAACTCATAACATCTCAACACAAGTTAAAACACCGTACTGAAGAATTTGAACGAGAGGAATTACCCGGGAAAGCCGGGTAAAAAGTCTATCACGTGGCATATCACGTGGCCATCCCCAACACCTCGTCCTCACTTTTGCTGTCTACAGAAGTCTATCAACGCAAAGCGTGATAGACTAACAATTGCTTGTTCGACACACACTCTTTGGCTGTGACACTGCGCCGTTAACACGACATGCAGACAAACGTTTCTACTAACCACAGTACGCAATTAAACTCTGTGTCTTAACGTTAGTCATCTGAGGTGACTGAGGTGGTACTGTTGCACCCAGAAAACATCAGATTCTCATGTACCAGGTAACACCATGGTGCCTGCCGCACCAACATGTACCAGGTAACACCATGGTGCCTGCCGCACCAACATGTACCAGGTAACACCATGGTGCCTGCCGCACCAATTATCAATCAATTTCTATTGTAAACGCGAGAATTAAACTCAAATATGAGGCGATAGTTGCGTATTGAACAAAACGCAGGCCTATCAGAAAAGTACACAAATGAGTAATCAGGAAAGTGACAGCACCAGCCTGGCTTTGAAATCCATGGGCAGTGCCACTCCAAGTCTGAAACAGAGGGTACCTGTGATCGCAAAAAAACACAAAGATTTGAACATATTTTTCTCTCCAAAATATTCTATCCACTTAGCATCATTAAAACTTCACTCCTTCGTTTGCGTAACAAATAATTTCCAGTAAAAAAGCCATAACGTACACATCATGAAGTACTGTGCTAACAGGTCCTGGACCTTCATGCAAAGTTACGTCTACAGTATTGTGAAGTTTTCCCATGTTACTTATGTTTGTTATGTGAAATATTAGAGAGTTCAAGTTACCAATTTTACGTCAACTTGTGTGTGAGAAGATTTCTGGTATCACCAGATTCTATCTCAGCAATAGAATGAGGTCGTTATTTTGTGTGACAGTGTCAGTGACATGTTTCCTATCGCCCCAATCACTCAGTTTGCGAAATAGCCTGTCGCCCGCTCGCCCAGGCGACTAAAACTCACGGCGGGCGAGCAGAAATTTTCACCTGCTCGTCCTACTGTCGAGCACAGATATCTTGTAAATTTTTGCGCAAATCTTTAGCAGAAAAATAATAAAGTTGAAAACATATGTAATTTCAGAATTCGCACAATTTTCAGAACTTCACGCCTTTGGCATTTGTCATAGAGTGCTGTTTACAGCACACAATGTTGTGGTGGCCAGTAGATCTTTAATCGAGCGAGTACATTTTATGGCCTGCTCGCCCGACTGGCGAGTGAAAAATACCGTAAATGCTCAAAACATGGCGCATGCGTGATTGACATATTTTTTGGTGTGCGCCTCAATTAAAAAAACAGTGGGGACCAATATCGATCGATTGTTTTGCCAACTTCATTGTAGTTTTGGGAATAAAATTACCCTTTCTAAACTTCTGAAACTGTTGAAGGGGCACACAGGGCAGGGAGAAAGACCTCTACCAATATATTAGTAGCATAAAGTGCTGAAGTTACGAGTAGAAAAAATTCCACAGATCAGCTGAAAAAGGGGGTGCGCCATAAAAAGGGCATGTGCCATGTTTTGAGCATTTACGGTATTGTGAGTTTTGCACACTTCAATCACTTGCTGACGTTACATTTGCTGAGAGTGCATTTGGTGGTACCACATGACGGCTTTCTTAACTTAACCATCATCGTTTAAAACTTAACTATTTTACACAGGCACGGACAGAACTTGCAACTTGACCTCTGTATTACTGTAGTACTTCTAACGCCTTGTAATTGAAACCAAACATCGGAACATGTCGCTGTGAGGGACGTGCGGATAAAGTGATTACATAATGGTCCGTACTGCGCATTGTTTCAACATCACCACCCCGTCCCTCTCTGATTACACGTCCTTAGTGTACTGACACACCTGAGGCGTGCGGTTCACTGACCGCAACGATTCGTGACGTTTTGTCGAACATCTCAATTTGTCCCACATTATCTCAAAAAACAAACTGTACTTAACTGATAAACGAGAATTATCCTAACGGCTAAAGAGGCTATCGCTTGAATGAACAAGTTTGAACAGAGTCCACAGCCATGCACTCTGACCTTTCCCATCTGACAGGTTCCTGGTACTTTTTTCTGAGCTCATGGACGTTTTAGGTTACCCATCACAGAAGTCTATCGACGCATGCACAATAGACTAATTATCTCACAAACTAAATCTTGGTCTCACACCTGCCTAACACATGAAAAGAAATTGCTTTAACTGCACTGATGTCATGATATTTTTACACCTTATTAGTCTATCCCGCATGCGTCGATAGACTTCTGTGATGGGTAACCTAAAACGTCCATGAGCTCAAAAGAAAGCACTGGGAACCTGTCAGATGGGAAAGGTTAGGGTGCATGACTGTGAACTCTGTTCAAACTTGTTCACTCTTCCAGCGAGACTCATTAGCCGCCAGGATACTTCTAGTTCCTACACTTGCAGCGCTAGACATAAGAATCTAC
Source organism: Haplosyllis anthogorgicola (assembly GCA_038406195.1). Lineage (NCBI taxonomy): Eukaryota > Metazoa > Annelida > Polychaeta > Phyllodocida > Syllidae > Haplosyllis > Haplosyllis anthogorgicola. The sequence continues at coordinate 5,663 of JBCAUI010291299.1, forward strand.
CTTCAATGAATTAAGTCTTGTCCAACGTCTTGTGAGAAACATTCGTTACTGGTACTTTCATTTCCGACCAGAACAACTACTACACCCGACACACATCACAAAAACAGCGCATTTTCATAAACTATAAACCCTCGTGCGGGCAGGGCATTTATCATTTATGCTTTCACGATTAATTCTCAGTTTATCAGTGCATTTATACGGGTGCCGCTTGGCTATGAAAAAGCTCAAAATAATCAACGCCAGATAAGGTAACTTTGCTTGGTTATTCGGCGGGAAAGAGGGCAGGATGTTACGCTAACAAAAGTCACCTCTAGACACTGGTCAAACGTTTATAGTTACGAAAACGTGCTGAAAATCTGCACGTAAATTACAAGCACCCAACAGCTGACACTACACACCACCAACAGAAACTTTTCAATCACATAATCAACAGTACGTGAGAACTGGTACTCACCGAGTATGTGTATGGTGGCTCTGCACGTGTCTGTCGTGTTCCCTCCGACATGTTCGTTGTGCGCGCGACACTCATACATCACCGTCCGCGTAGCGTTAATGACTAGATGTGGTTTAGTGAAGGGCTCTCCCGTCATCTCATCTACAACCTGTAAATATACAACAACATGACGTTACTATGTGAGGTAACGTCATGACGTCATGACGTCATCGTGGCGTTAATGACTAAATGTGGTTCAGTGAAGGGCTCTCCCGTCATCTCATCTACAACCTATAAATATACCACATGACATTACTATGTGACGTAACGTGATGACGTCATGACGTCCTCGTGGCGTTAATGACTAGATGAAATTGGAGGGTTTGCAAGGCTAATTTACTGACTGAGGCAACCCAGGCAGCACCGTGGGGCGTGCCTCTGCAGACCCACATCTGCAAGGTGCACAGAGAGCAGCCATGCACAGGCATTCCATGTGTGAATTATGTAACGTTTGCAAAAAAAACAAAAAAAAAACAGCCTTACATACATGACTTGCAGTCGCCAAATAGTACATGATGTAAATATGTTATTTAATCTCTTGTGCCACAATCACTATCAGGGGCGAGGGCATTAAGTGTATTTTTGGCTAGAAGTTGTGTGAGACCACACAAGGTAGTGCTACAGTCCACGAATGAAAGTGAAACCACAAAGGTCAATCACCCCCCCTCCCTCCTGAAATCTAAACATGAAAATTCTAGAAATGCCCCCACCACTTAGCTCCCCTCCCCAGGTCTACCCTTCTCCGATACTCCTTTTGAGCCAAGTCTTTTGATTTGTTGGAACATTATTATTAAGTTCCCTAAGAACTGTCATGTTTTATATTATAGTTTTCGGTTTGGAAACACTTTTTGCTAAAACTTGACACATCTAATTACGAAATGTATTTCCTCAAATGTACAACTGTTACATATTTGAGATTCAGGGTCAAGTTTATTTCCCGCATTACGGTTAGTCCTCAGAAAAAGCCTTGTCAGAGGAAACGAGGGTCGGGGAGTTACCTACATAGACGACGGAATAATCTCACGGTAAACAATCAAACAGGTCGACTACACTTAAGCAGTCTGGACAAACAAACAACGTCCTCCGTGTAGTGTGTTGACCATAACCCTTTCAGTGTCAATACACGTAAATATCAATCTACCACTAACAGGGAAAAAGTCAAAATTAAACGGCTTGCCTCTTTGTCTCAATAAACAAGCAAAATCTAATTGTTGGCCGTAAGATATAATCTGGTAAAAGTAACAGTAAAATTCCAACCCCTTCCCCCCGGTCCTCAGGGATCTTTAAAAATTGGTACCATTGCAGAGTGGGGTTTACATTTACATTATGTATTTGACGTAACATAAAGACTTTGTGCTGAGTAACATGTTTAATAAATTAGAGGGTTGGTGCGTGGCCAATATGCTGACTGCAGTATGTGCTTACAAGGACACTTTAGCGCAACCAGCCACTGGGTTACAGTGTAATCCCAAAAAATATGCGGATTTAAAACAGCACCACTAATCTGACTGCAAACAATAAGTATTAAAGAACAAAGGATGTACGTTACTTACGGGTTGGCCGTTCTTGTACCAGCTGATAGTCGGGCGGGGCCTGCCGTGAGCGTTACACTTGAGCTGGATGCGCGTGTAGCGGTTGACATAGCGATCAGAGAATCGTTCCGTTATCGTCGCTGGAGCTGTAAGAATACAACATGATCAGTTACCAGGTTTTCTAACGAATTAATCAGGAAATTTATTAACGAATTTCCTATGTTCCATTTTCCAAACAAGATAGTCTGATGATGGCCGCACATTTATTGAATCGTCAAACCCTCATCCATGTCGCGTTAGTAGTTTTTCACCAAGGAAATTTACCAATTGTGCCCACAAGACACTTTTTAGTCCTTGCTTTTAATTGCAAACAAAATTCTTGATGGTAACAATCGCAGTTCCTTCTCTGGAACCAGAGAGCAGCCATCTTTAGGGCCACCGGTTCTCCAAATTTGGACACGAGTTCACTCTTTTATTTAATTTTAAAGCCAGAGAAGCCCATTATTCAACACAATCTTCTTTTTTTAAAAAAAAAACAGTTTTTGTCGGCAACCATCACAGTCCCTTATCTGAGACCAGCGCAACCATTTTGTGGGGCCACTGATACCCCATTCAACACGACCTTACAAAGCTAGAACTGCTGCAGCTAAGAATAAACGCATAGAAATTGAATTTTAATTTTGGGGGTCAAAAGGCGCCACACGCATGGAATACTCAAGTTATTCTTTGGTGCGGCTCTTGGTATACAGTAGACCTTCATTTGGCTAACCACCCAATTTTGGGAAGAAAAGTAGTCACCAATGGGGTGTTGGTCTTGCAAAGAGAGGTTGGTCTTGCAGAAGAAGGTCTGCCTGAAGGAAGTTCCACTGTATAAACTCTGAAATACGTACCATGTACAGTGAGGTACGCGTAGCTGGAGTGGATCTTGACGGCATCGTTCTGCACGATGCACCGGTAGTTCCCCCTGTCCGAGTAGCGCACGTGGTTGAAGTGCAGCTTACCCGACCGACGGCGGACGCGGTAGTTGTCGCCAGCGCGCCGAATAGTCTCTCCGTCCTTCTGCCAGATCACTGTGACGTGACGCTGCGTCTGCTGCTGCTGCTGCGTAGGTGACGTCGTTGATGACGTAGTTGTGCCGTTGGAGGTAGTGACGTCAGCGCTGTCGTCCGTGTGTGACGTCACCACGTCGTCCGTGTGTGACGTTACGTCGCCAGTAGAGAACGTCGTGTCGCAGTGGAAGTCATGTGGCTCGTCCAGGAGCACCGCCGCGCTAACAGGCCCGCGTGTTATCCGAAGTTCTGAAAATAAATAAAAATAAACGTTAAGTCGAAGTCTGTAAATGCAAGCAAATGTAAGACTACGTATCCAGTACACTGGAAGCTCTAAATACTGATTTCACATGTGTGTCTGCATGTGCTGTCGGTAGAGATGTCGGGAAAATTTCAGTTAATCACAGCCTTACCACACCCAGATGTAAAATTGGCACCGGTGAATGCTCAGTGATTTTTACGGTATCATTCGGCACTGGGGTAGAGTGTCCGTAAAAGAGCTCAGTTCCTTCCGTACTAAGATAACAGCCCCTAGAGGGGAGACTGCTCAGTGGCGCCCCGTGTTTTATTGGGGAAACACTCGTCACATAAATAAACGGGGCTGTGACACATGTACAGAGAGGGATAGACATGTTATACATGCCGCGTGCTCACTCAGAGGGAAACATAAACACAGTGAGCAGAGAGAGACCATATACAGACTGAGATAGCGAGGTGGTGGATAGTACGGAGTGTAAGATTGAGTTGGAGTTTCCATATTTGGAAACAATTTGTTTTGAACACCACGGCTCTAATTTCACTGGTAGTCAATAGTGATGATACACAACCCTTAGGTTTTCTCCGACAATTTGCAGATTTAAGACCTGACAGGAGACTTGACCAGTCATCATGGGGCACGAGTAAATGAGCCGTCACATTGAGGATATCAGACCAATGTCCGCCGCATTTTACACACTGGCTGGCACCAAGTCTACATTGCCATGTACCAATTTTACACCTTCGTTTAACTTAGCCAGCATTAAGGCTGGTACTGGGATACGAAATAAAAACTTTTCAGTTAGAAAGCGAATGTTCCACTGACTAAGCTATGCAGGTTGTTATTTTATGCGATACTCTAAATTACGCCTGTTATTAAATTCTACCCAACAACTTTACTCACAAGTCAAGAAGTAAACGGGTCTCGCACTTGCACTCACTCTCAACATTTCGTTCCACACTATGTGAGAGAAGAGGGCAAACAGAACGGAAATAAACATTCTGTACAGAGACTGAGACTCAATACACCAACATATTCACCGTATGGTGTACGTCTAGTGATATTCTTCTCTGTGTATGTACCTATACCTTACAGTAAGTCACCACGGAACGAGTGAAGTCATCTCTCAGGGAGATAAAACCTTCAGAGACAGAAATTCTTTTCAACACATCTTGAAATGTTTCTTATTTGAAACTGAAAATATGAAGTGGTGAGTGGGAGTCTGACTCTTTTATGTCACTTGTTCACGTATTTAGAAGCTTGCATTCCGTCAAGTTGTACTGATACACAGATTTTTGGTCCATAGTATTGGGCAACAATGAGTGAAAAGAAAATTGGCTTCTTAAAATGATTTTCCCGTTTTAGCTTCTGACGAACATCAGGGTTTCTCCAGCAAAGAATAATTCTTTTCAGAAATTTGTGAACCACTCCGCAAAAACATTCGTTTAAACTTAAATTTGACACTTCATTTTAAGCTTATGAAATCCATGCTTGAACACCAGGGTAACTTGTAACATTAACCCCGGTAGTAAACTCGCACAAACTGGATACCTTGAGATGATTCCAACAGGCGAGCAACCTGCATCTTAGGGCTGGCGGTAAATGCCTGTCTATGACCAATTTTACACCCATTCATTTGATGGCGTTACGCTTACTGCTGACATAGAATCTGGCGACGTTATAGAATCTGGCGAAGTTGTACCAGCTTATTTTGACGGATAGCATGTAACTTGTCCTCACTGGTATCATATCTCAAAAGTTAGAACCCACCTGCCCGAGGGGTAGAGTCTCTGGTAACCAGTCAGCACTAATAACCAAAATACATCTATTTATACCTGTTAGCAATACTACACCTCACACATATATGTGTACCCATTACAACATCATGTTTCTTAAAGGGACAATGTGAACTGGGTGAGACATGCATAGAGAAATAGAGATCATTGCAGCAGCTATGAAACAAAATGCTGTGGGCTGAAACGTGTGTCTTTCCCGAGGCGGAAAGCTGATAACCATTTCAGAGATTTTGGTTGATATCTTCCAGCAATGTGACAAATGTCCCGCTGTATTCAACTTCAATAGGACATTCACTGAAATAATATTAAGCTAGAAGTTCGTCACTCAATTTGTCACTCTCTTTAAGTCTGAACTGGTTGTTAAAGGTGGTTTTCAAATTAAACCCCTGCAGAGAACTCACCCAACCTTGGGGTTGTCATCACGTTAAAGTGTTTGAACTTTGCCAACGTCCATCCTCACACCGCAATGTACGGACCCTCACACACGGGTAAACAGAGAACTACCTGTGTGACACCTGACAGACTTACAGAGACGTGTCCTTACAGACACACAGCAGTATATGGACCCACACACGGCAGAAAGAGGGAACTACCCGTGTGACACCTGACAGACATGTCCTTGTAGAGATACACAGCAGTATATGGACCCACATACGGCAGCGAGAGAGAGAACTACCCGTGTGACACCTGACAGAGACATGTCCTTGTAGAGACACACAGCAGTATATGGACCCACACATGGCAGAGGGAGAGAGAGAACTACCCGTGTGATACCTGACAGAGACATGCCCTTGTAGACACACAGCAGTATATGGACCCACACGGGGACAGAGAGAACTACCCGTTTGACACCTGACAGAGACATGTCCTTGTAGAGACACAGCAGTATATGGACCCACACGGGGACAGAGAGAACTACCCGTTTGACACCTGAGACATGTCCTTACAGAGACACACAGCAGTGTATGGACCCACACGGGGACAGAGAGAACTACCCGTTTGACACCTGAGACATGTCCTTACAGAGACACACAGCAGTATATGGACCCACACACGGCAGAGAGGGACTTGATAAACAAGTTGATCTGTGACTAGAGGCTGCCGTATCACACACATTACACATACCTAGAACCATTAAACTACATTCCTCACATAAAATCTACACCACTCAGTCCTACTGGGTTCATTTCATTGTTATTACAAACAATATCTCCTCGTCTATGGGAAAGTTACTGCGGTTTTCGGATCATGTGTCTTAAGTTTTAAATTACTTATGGTTTTATGAGACATGTTCACAATATGTAAAAAGTAATAAAGCAATGAAATTATGAGAAAACATTATGAATTGTTTTTAGCTCCAAAAAAACGTATGTTTTAATATGAAAGAAGCTGTAAATGATAACAGATGTGGATAAGGCATTTCAACATTTAATACAAAACTGCCGACTGTAAGGCAGCGAGGTGATGTTATTCTTTCTGTGTCGCTTGCAATCCTGATGCACAACTGCACAACAGAGTAGCTAACTTCAGTGCTTGAACTAAAACCATGCTGATAGTCAGCAAATTAGCCTTCGCATGGGGCTACAGTGCAGGGACTCACAAGCCTTCGAATGGTCCCAGACTACGGTGTAAAATTGGTACCAGCTCTTTGACAAGTGCAATTACTTCACTTTGCTGTGTGGGAAGCAGCGCTACCTCTGATTTCCACTCAAGCTGGGTGAGTTCCCAAGCTAATTCAAGGCTGGTAAGTTACAGGCAATCACTATCGATGAGTTAAATCTCTTCTAATTCCGATACATCCGTTCTTATTAAATAGAAATCCCGGGAAAAAAGTGTTCTGCACCTTCTTGTAAATTGATTATGCACTGATACATACCTGTGGTCTGTGCATCCAGTGGCAAGGATTTTAGGCAGAGCACAATTAACATAAACCACATTTCGGGTCCAGCGCCGAACTCGCATAATCACTGTCGCGCCGAGAACTCTTGTTCTGTCGTCGTTGTTGGCGTCAATATCATCTGCTTCATTATGTGAGTGCCTACATGCGTGTTATCCTTGCGTATCATTCCGAACTGGTGACATTATTGAATATTCCGTCTTACATGATGCGCTGCGCATTGCCTTGACCACTTAACAAATAAACTTAGCCTTTCGAATAATACTTTCCTTTACAGCCACACAATACAGTCCCCAATTATTCCTTTCTTGTTAAAATTATTCCAAATTGATATTAAATTAACAAACAACTTAGTAATCCAAATATCCTTCCATGCACACATGCATGATGATGCACAACTGTTTGCATTTTATTTTTCCGAACTACATGTTGCTGGTCACTCTTCACTACACACTAGTGCTGTTATCCTCTCTTGTTTTAGACTGGGCTGGGAGGTCACATGATACTACTGAATAGTCACATTATCTTTGTTCAGCTTCGATGATCCACAATTTTTATTTTTCATCTTTTTCTGATCTCCATATCTGTAAAGACAAAGATCTTATAGAAAATCGGAGTATCTCTACGGTCCCAACTACGGTATCCAAAGACGTAACGTTGCATGACAGGCACGTGTGTTGTGTAACTGCTGTGACGTCATGACGTTACGTCCTTGATGTAAAATTTGACCAAATTAACTCAAATGCAACACATCACTGTCTGTTCTTCAGGCAGCAATAATCAAACAGCTATGCCCTGGTCAAGGCCTGGAACATGTAACTGTGATCTCTCGGGTAAAATCTAGGTCACGACGACCTATTTTTCAAACGTAATTTTCTGGGAAATTGGCTCCATTAGTCATTACATTCTTGTGCTTCAGCTGTACGCGCAACCTCGGGCAGAGCATCAGAGCATTACAAACAACAAACTGTGCCTGAAAGTCAGATGTTCGGCATGCATTATCTCATGCTGAAAAAATTACGAGCATCCAAGAATGGTTAGAGTACTCCTCAACGTAGAGTGTACGTGGTCCTATACATGACATGAAACAATAAATTAATACGTTTCGTTCGCAACATTAAAACGAGGAAAAAGCCTTCTTCAAAACAACACGGTTACAATTGTCCAAGTTTCTATTGTGCCACGACTATATTTTCCTATTTGTCCAGTTATAAAGTGCCCCAATACACTTTTGTGACCATCTGCAAGTCTAATCCAATGCTTTTATAGTATTTTCTCATATTTTGCACACTTTAACAAAGACTACCTCAGGTAACGACCGAAAAAAGTTGCAAAAGAAAAACCCATAAACATGCTTAAGTTTCTTTCTCCAAATTTGGTCAAAAATCAAAACACACTTTAACAGCATAATTCCACTTTAATGGAGTCTTAAGTGCTCCCAAACGGCTATTTTCTAAAACTGTAGACATTTAGACATATAATACAAACAAAAATATTACCATATATGGTTATTTAACGCCTTATAATGAAGTTTTAATCCTTTAAAAATTTGATTTCTTTCCCCTTTCCTTGCTTTCCCACGGTTTCGTGCGCGGAAAAGTTCCAGAAACAGCACGCACTGCGCATAACAAATACACGTGGCTGCTGCGGCACGGTGAAAAATCAATGTTGACTCTGTAGGTACCCTACCGCCAAATTTTTACCATGAACAAATACAGATTTCTTTCGTTTTTGATAATATAATATCATATATTCTTTAAAAAATGCTTTGTGATGTGGCTAATCAATTTATGTGTTGGTATTGCTCAATTTTTTCAGTCTTTTATCAAATTATGGATCCTACGAATCTTAGTATACAAACAACTGTTGTGCAGACGCATGCGTGTGATATAAAGTACCCGGACCCGCCAGTTGAAATGCCGATATCGATGTGATTAGACGTATAATCTTGTTCCCTAAAGTAAGCAGGTAATATTTACTTTAATTAGTTCAAAACCTAAAGTCTTACATCAATAATAAACGCCAATTAATATTAATTAATAATTAATGAAACTGGTCTTAACAAATAACACATATGCATAATATTACAGTACCAAGTGTGTTCCCTGCACCAGAATCGAGATTAACAACAGGTATTACTACTGATTCAAAGTGCGTTAACCTTCAATGTTAATGCCGATTGCTCATGATTCAGAAGTAGACAATACGTACCCATTCAATAGACATGCGGCCAAAAGGCTGTCTAGTTACAAAGTTTGCTGTGTTATTCTGTACCGATATTCTCGTTCCACTGTTACAATGACATAAAGAGACATCAAACTTTCGTAAAACAAAACCAGTATGTTCTGTTGTATTTTCATGTTATTTATGATTATTTGGATTGCTTTGTTATGTAAAGTTCTCTAGTTTCTGTGTTGGTTCCTTGAAACTTAAGCTTCATTTCTTCAGTTCTTATTAGATCTTTAGTGACTAATTCTTCGTAATCGTGTAAGCTTTTATTAGAATGAAATGTCGAAAATCTACTGTTGAAAATTGAAATAATAACGTTTGGACACAAAGCAATTTTCAACAGTAGATTTTCGACATTTCATTCTAATAAAAGCTTACTTACATTTTAAAAACTATAAAATAAATTCGAATTAACAATTCATCCAATGTTTTATTAGAAAGTGATATGGAAAGAGATTCACGTGTAAATAGTATACTAAATACCAAGTACTAAATACCATGACGTAAAATGAGAAACGTTTTTGTCAATACATCCATTCATCAGAATGAGATATTCTTGATTGTTACTGTCGACATTTAGCGTGTAACTGACAAAAGAATAAACCTAAGCTCAAAAGAACACCCTGGAAACCTCCTCGACGTTTATACCATTACCGAACCATTCTATCAAATTATTTTTTTGCCATTTATTTTTGAAGAATTTATTGACGTTACAGTAAAAATGATTTTTGTAAACTTTGAAATGAT
>JBCAUI010291410.1:0-15660 GCA_038406195.1 Haplosyllis anthogorgicola
CTTTAGACTGCAGCACTCCTGGTGGTAACCCTAACCGAAGTCTGGTCCTTTAACATGTATAACGATACGCTGATAAGCTCTGTGTTTAGCCCAGCTTTGTCTTTTGAAGTATGATTTGGTCCTGCTGGTCTGGTAAAAAAAAACCCCCAAAAAAACCGCATTTGGTAGTCACAGCACACGTAAGTCCGTGATAGTCACAATTTTGTTTGATGCACAAATCAGTCGCTTACAAGCAACAGGCGTAAGGCATCTTCACCCTTAAGAAAGGGATAAAGTTGATGTCAGTAGAGTCAGTATGTGTATACCAAACAAGGCATCACAGAGTTCAAGATGCTTGAAAACAGTTCAAAAGTATTTGAATTATGAGAGTTTGGCCATTCCGATCACGTTGAGGTTGACGATAAACATAGAACGCACAGTGTGGAAGGATTTAAGAACTATCTGACAGCCATCATTTATAACTGTGCAATTTATTACGCATATTTTACTGGCTTGACTTCGCAATTATCCAAACTATTTAAGGTGAAAAAGGGAAATCCTTGAGGGGGGATTCGTCATAGCAAAAAGGGATCGCTTTTTGTTCGGGATTTTACCTTGTTTTGGCGGGACCTTCAATGTCACACATGAACAGGACAGACACTAAGAACTGTCACGGGAAGGTGAGTTTGAATCAAGACCTCGTGTATTTGGATTAAAAGGGGCGGACAAATGTTATGTTATTATTTCAAAATGAAATATTTTTTATGTCTGTAAATTTGGATTACAAGCGTAAAGATTAGATACGTACCACAGAAAGTACTGAAGTTTAAAAGCAAATGGTAGGTGTTTATGTGTTTCTTAGATAACAGAGATATGTTGTATCTTCTGTGGCACAATAAATGTTAAATATGGCTCATTAGGAAACTACTGTATTACGTTGTAAATTAAGATTAATTATTTGTTCATCTCACTTTACAGTTTTATATGCATTTGCATTTTGAATTTACATGTAGCATGTGAACATTTGTTTTCAATCAATGGCACAGCTTTCTTAATCTATTCTTGTATACAACTTCGCAAATATACAATATTACTAAATAAATAATATATTCTGTAACAAAAAGTCACACAATACCGTATTAAGTCTGTGCATGTGTGATTAATGCTATTTGTTGTTTGTATTATGAAGTGAAATCACTCTGGACCATTAATGGCATTATACACATTTCTGGCATGACAAGAGATATATTTGTTCAGAAAAAGGTCCAGTGACATATTTACATGTATATTAACAAAAAGTGATGGTGGCATGGTGACAATATCATACAGACAGTAATTATGAGTTGTTGAGGAAATATGGCGGTAGACAGTGTAGGCTGATAACCCTCTCTCTCTATTTTATTCTATTTTGCTGTGTGTATTTGATGTATTCATCGCTAGTTGATGGAAGGATCTAGAGCAAGGTATTTTGCGTTGATATGAATTAGAGATTTCACACTACAACCCCAATTCTCGCCGTAAATATACGAATCGAATACTGGTAGTGGACATAATAATTTTTTCACTAAAGTGTAAACTTGTATCACCACAGAGAATAATGTCTTAAAGAATGATTGTATAAAAGTTGTCTTGATGATTCAGTATATGAAGGTGCACTAGCAGATCTAGAAAATTGTTCGGGGGGGGGGGGCAATGACTTGAAACACTTGCGGCCATACTGATTAGTGGTCCGAGTATGGTGCATACGGATTTTCGCGTTCGTGTGAACTTGATGAAATGTTGGAAATCACAACTGGAGAGTAGCATAATATAATTGCAGGTTTTCTGAGTTAAACATGAACGAAATTGCCAACAAAAACACTTAGAATTTTTGTTATAAGATAATTTCTGTATCTTGTGTGCTCTCTTTTTAACATAGAAGATGATCTTTAGATAGCAAACAGAGCCTTACATGTAAAAACGTAAAACAAAACATTATCTGTCAAGATATTTAAAGTTTAGATTCTAAGAGAAGTGTTACCCGTATACGTGTTAGGCTGTAAGAAGGTTACGAACAGTAAGAGTAGTAGTTATGAAAGAGGTGAAGTGAATACGTATTATCAGAGAAAGTGTGTGTGTGTACGCGCGTGCGTGCGTCTTTGTGTGCAATCAAAGACACCTAAAAGACAAAATGACATCATAGGTAATATTTTGCCGTAGCTCTTGGGAATTCTTGTCATATCTTTCGGAGAATAGAGTGAGGATTGAGTACATGGTCCACTAAAACACGCGGAGAATATCGAACTATATGTATGTCAAAGAAAACCGTTGTGTGCGATACAAGACTTGAATGTTTAATGTGCTAGAGAAGGGCACTAACTGAGGATGGAACAAGGTGCAATAAGTTTTGATGTGAACTGTTAGAAAGTTTTATACAACAGATATACAGTGACTGTTTTGGCCCTGGATGTATGTTCAGGTATTTTTGGGTTTCCGTAAATATGAGGTCGATGTGATTAGAATTTTAATGAACTTGTGCAATGATATATGGCACTACAGGCTTGTAATGTACTGCGTCGTTACATTACTTGTGTAATAAAGCATCTAACGATGTGAGTCACAGTGATAGTTAAGAAAGTAGGTACAACAGGTTTTACTACTTCATTAATGGGGAAACTTATTTTCTAAGTATCTAAATCCTGTCTTAGGATTGAAATGTTCTGGATTAACATTTTGATACGAGTCTTTAAATAGACGTAATTCCTAGGAGACAGTGACACCTTCTGATTTCTCTAGACAATTTTACCTCACTGCACTCAGGTCCCACAGTTTGTTTTACTGTGCAATGATGCATGCAAAAAATAACAACAAAACCATGAAGTCATGGATCAATGCTCTGACCGTACTTAAAGAATCAGTTTATGAACATGGCACCTCATAACATAAGACAATAGGCAGTCAATCAATACAACAATAAGGATCCAACTGTTTTCATGTTGTGTAGTCATAGACTGACTCTTTCAGTCAGGTCAGAGCACTGGTCCATGATTTCATAGTTTTGTTGTTATTGTCTGCATGCATTCATGCATTGCACAGCATAACACATTAGCCTGACATCAGTTGGAAAGTCTGTGAACTAATCCCCTGAGGTCAAAATATTCTAATTAAAGGACGTATCCTGATGATACCCCATCGCTGCTTGAAACAGGTTTGTAACATACAAGCAGGGCCATCCCAAGTTCAGAACAGGGTTACCAGTGGCTCTAAAGTTGTTGGGCGCTGGTTTCAGAAATAGCGCTGCCACGTTTTCTACTAAAAGAAATTGTTACCGAATGTTGGATGAAATGAATTTTTTAGAGTTATCTTCACGGCAAGGATTTGAATTATCAACATCATTTACCCACAGTTCAATTTTACTGTCTCCCAATCCAATGAACTGAAAAGAAAAGATTGAGCCAAGTTGAATACCAACCTGATCTGGATCATCACGTCAATCATTACTGATTATGGTGCTCCACAACAAATCATCCGCAAATAAAAATAAATCCAAATCATGAAATTCTATTCAGTTTTGGAACAATAACACATCAAAAGCACATCATGGGACTCTTGTGTTTTCTCTTTTCTTCTGTGAGTTCCGGAATTTATAGCAATTTCTTGATTTGATATGTCTAATTAAAATATGCTTTTCTCTTTGCAGGTTTGACTGGAAATGTTAGTTATTTGAACACTAGTAAACGAAGAGAAACAAAACCCACAATCAGAAAAACCAATCGCAAATAAAGTGACTAGTTACAATCAGAAGTAGATATATAAAGATGGCGGAAAATCACACAGAAAATGGCGCCCCCGTCGACGACGTCACAGACGAGTACCTGCAGGAGTTTCCAGACGATGAGGATTACAGAGCGCGCCTTCGAGAGCTGGAGGCTCAGATGAAGGAAGTGGAGGAGAGGGAGAAAGAGACGGCCGAGAAAATCAGAGCGGAGTGTAAAGCAGAGATGGACGAGCGTATGGCGAGGCTAGAGCATCAAGTCAGCACTAGTTTAACCGACGTAAGCATTTAAATGCATTCATAAGTAATGTTATGAACGAGTTTGGTCAATTTCACCTCCACGGCTCCAGATTGCCAGATTTGAACATCCGGACATTTTACCATGTCCATCAATATAGCCCAACAGGTTTTCTGACACTAAGGGTTTCTGACACTAGATATTAGTGTTGAAGACCTCTCACTTTCTTACAATACAATTTCACGCCATGCATTTCCACGCACCAAAGGCATGCATGGTGTGAAATTCCTTTGTCCTGGGACATTCTCAAATTGATAAAGTTCCGGAGCTTTTAACCCTCTGTGTTGTACTTTTCTGTTTCAACACGATAGAGTTTTACAATCAAACAACTGCCAAACTCAGTGTGTGATCAGCAGGTAACAATGATATCTGTTGGTATGTGAACTATGAGTTTAGTACTACCAAGGTCCCGATCACCTGATAAGAATCAACCATTGTTTACTGGGTAATAATACACAGAGATATCCATGCATCTTAGATCTATACAATATATATTTCAAGACTAAGGAAAAATTGATAAAAAACAATACTTTGTTTTCATTTTCGATTTAGATGAAAATTGACATCATTAGAATGATTGTTTTTATTTTTGTGTCTATTCAGAGGATGAAATTCTTATCAGTTTTGGAACTATAGAAATTTAAAAGGACAGCGAGGAAATGTTCTGTTCTTTTTCAATAGAGAACATCCAGTATATTTGTTTTTGAAGGAGTGCGGTCGTAGTATCTGTCGCAAATCGAGAATTCCCCATTCATGGCCTATGGAACACGCATAGAGGGCGGCATCTTCTAGTGCGAAATCTCCATAGAGTGAGAAATATATTGGGTGTATTGGTTGTGGAAATATATTTTGTAACGTGTTCGATACGTTTCCAAATTGATAGAAATTTCAGGAGTTGTGGTAACAGATGTGAATTCGTTCTGTGCTTTCCTCGAGGACTTGCAGATCTTAAATTTCTATTGAATCTTTTGACATTAGAATGAAACTCTATTGGCAGCTGATTTATGCAGTAAAATCAGCATTGGGCGTTCTATCCATTAGGCGGAGTACTCTCATCCGCGCACAAATTTTCAGTCACCAAATTGTATTGCAGAGAATGCACAACCTGGAGGACAGGTACAGGAGTCACACTAGTGAGATCATCTCCAACAAGCAGACGGAGGTGCTGAGAGCGAACAAGGTGTTGCGGGAGGTGGCCCGGGGGCTCGGCTCCGACTGGAGGTTCGTCTTCAAGTACCTCATGGCCGGATTCCCCAAGGAGGTGATCGAGATCGAGATGGAGAAGTTAGAACGGGTCAAACCTTTTATGCAGGTACAAAATTTTCTGTACTTTTCAGATGCTTATTTGAAAAACAAATTGTGACTTGATGCCCTTGGTTAGGGTTTTATTCACAATTTACATTTACACGAAAATTAGATGTTTATTGATATGTCTCTTAATAAACATTCACAAAATGCTTAAATGTTCCAATCAAGAATGCCTTGAATCAAAAAAATATTTTTGATTCAAGGCATTCTTGATTACGAAAGGATTAAAATGCACTGTACTGCATGACTGTCGTATTGTCTTACCTATCATGAATAGAATTGATTAACCGATAGATGGCTAAAACTAACTACACAGATCTCAAACGGCATTACCAACCTGACTTGCAGTCAGCAGCAGCTAGCTTAGGTTTTTCAATGTATGTAGGCTGTAGTGATATTATTAGAAATAAAGACGACGTTTTATCCGTAGCCGTACAAAGCGTTACTGACGTGGAAGGAGTACAAGGCGGATGAGTTCGACATCAGACAACTAATCAAAGCGTTAGAAGACAATCTCAAGACAGAACTGGCTTACATGGCGAGAGACATCATGCAAAGTAAGTGTCGCTGTGAAATCAAGAAATACATTTTAAATCTGTGTAAGATAAATTATGAAAAAGGAAAGAAACATCACATTTCTGCAAAAATGCAAAATGAATGAATTTGCCTGTTTTCTAGAGCCGATGACCAGTTTTCTGTTAGTAAAACCAAGTTCCAAGTGAAACAATTTCAAACTTACAGTGCGCATTATTTCTCCATTACGAATTACTCATGGCAAAGTCCTCACACGAGGATTGAATACAGGAAATGTTCGTCCTTCGTTCCTCATTTTGGGAACAATAGCAGTTCACATTGGGTTTTTATTGGGTGAAAGACACAGCATAAAATTTACTTTGACCAAACCTGAGAAAGTTTCACAGTGACAAATTTGCACTTTTTTTGAAAAAAAATTCCTGGCCGGATATTGAGTCCCAGCTTTAAACTTCGGTTATCAATTAAAGTGCGATTATCATGACACAGTGACGGAGTCAATGAATATCTTTGGGTTATTTTACTTGTTTTCATCGTTGATCATATACACACGGTACTATTGTCTGATACATATCTTTCAGTATAGCTGTATGAATCTCTATCAGTTTACATACGATCATTGTATATCTATCAGCGAATACTACTTCTATCAGTGTTATCATCCTCAGCAATATCAATTTGCATTATGTTAGACTACAGGTACCATCTGTACACGCAGAGACTATAAATATTAACCGTTATTCAATGTGCTCGGGTTTTGTAACAAATGCTGCGAAGTTGTATTTGCATTCCTGAGTTTTAGTTTATTTTACATATGCGATGAACTGATAGTTCATGTGTGTATCAGTGCAATATTGGGCCAATATGACTGTTTAGCATCATGAATGCTCGAGTTGTGATACGGGTACAGCTTCTGGACAGTATACCGTAAATCGTAGTCTCACCAGGCCGGCAATGGTGTAAAATTGGTACCAGCTCTGTGTTAGAGGACAGAAGTGTGCCAACGAGAGCTGGTACTGCTCTCATCACCCGATGAGTTCCTGGCTGAGTAGCCATTGATGTACGCTTGAGTTCACGTGCTACGATATTAACAGGGGAGTGTGAATTTTCAGTATTTACAAGTTGATCCACATGTATCTTGATAAGTTTTGTAAGGAAGAAGGAAATCATTAAACTGCTTTATATTTTCAGGCGAAGGCGAATCACTACTTACCCTGCACAACATCGGTAAGGGGATCGCGTCGGGGGCTGAGGAGGACCTGTCTCCCGGGGACAGTGAGGGGGGAGCCTCCGGGGACTTGCCCGAGGCCGGCGGGGAGGGCAGCATGACCGTGGCCGACCGTAAGAAACTGTCCATGAATGATGGAGACACCGTGGAAGGTAAGGACACAAGGGGATTTTGTCCGAAAAGTTGTTTGTCTGGAGTAGGGTGTTTTTCGGGTGGACCTTTCGTTTTTGTTGTGTTTTTTTCCCATGGATATAACATTTAAAAGTCAATAGCTACAATTTTCAGCCCCGAATTCGAAATTCCTCGAAAAAAGGGATGGGGGTACCTTCCAAATTTTAACTCTAAAACTTCTCACCAAGTAAGAATTATTATCAAAAACCGAATGAAAAAAACAAACAAAACAAATTTGGCCCTACCCCAGATCCACAAATTCTCAGTTGAAGCATATAAATACATTTCTATATATTTCCATTGCACAGGACCTATTGGAGACACAAAACTGCTTCAGGTTGCACGTAAGCTTGGAGCTGATTGGCCGGATATCGCGAAGATGTTACAGTTACCGGAAGAGGAAATAGATGAACTTCGCGAGATCTCGGACGAGACTATGGCTGCATTCCGGATGTTGTGGTCGTGGAGGGATGCCAACACCACAAAACGAGAGGAGGACTTGGTTAATGAGATAATTGTTGTATTAAGACGCAGTGGCAGAACTGAGCTATCACAGATCTTCGTCAGAGAATCTAGTGCTTAGTAACATATAACCTGCTTAGCAACGTGCTTAGTAACGTCACGTCGTCCTTCGCAACGGACATTGTTGACTTATTTAGAGAAGGGAATAATTACCAGATGGAAATATAAACAAAGGACTTATTTGTTATAAGTCCTATACCGTCTTGTTGAATTTAAAACCTTTGGAATATTGGCTAGACATGTCTTGAATTGTAAAAATGGATTGCAAATAATCTTTCACTGTAACTGCAAATTTCGTGTCAACTTCCATGTAGAGCTGTACGGTATTCTGAACGTAAAGAACATTCCCTTCCCTCTGTCTTCTGCTATATCAGTCACACCCAAAGACTTTTCCAACTGGCAGAACCATTTTGTGACGCAAACGCTCTCTTTTTTTTTCTTTAAATTAAAATTATGGATTCAGTCGGGTTTGATATAATGGTTTGGGCAATGCTACGACGCTTGGGAGGAAGAAATGTTGAAAACCAACTGTTGATCTTGGAAATTTATGGAATATTTTAATCTTTGAAACTTGTTACGAATGGAAATTTTACGTACCTTGTGGATAGGAATCTGCAGCAGTAACCTGTCCGAAGAATATTTCTACGGATAGCAATGGAAGGATATATTTTTGGAAACTTTGTCAACGACAATGGGGTAAAGAACAACTAGTCCTACAGAACAGAATTTACGAAAAAGAAGAAGCACAATTAAACTCATCATTTTAAATGAGTACAAAAAAGCTAAATCCAAATCTTCCGTGAACTTTTTACATTTTACAGTATGCAGCGATATGGTTACAAAAAGGGATGTACAGGAACCTAAAAACAATATTCAACGATTACTATTATTTATAGTCCTTGCTACAGCTAAACGTGTAGTGTAGATCTATGTCTAAACGACTTTGCAAATACCAATCATGAAAAAAATTATGTTTAATTTGTAAGGTAAATTATTAAGTCCTATGCTGCAATTCACCATACAGGTTAACCTTAAACAATAAATAAAGTTTCATTTCTGTGGAGCATTAAAAGGGTTATAAAATACGGAAAGCAGAAGGTTAAAGCCAAAATGAATTATTTATGTTAATGCAAAGCCACATTGTTATGATTCAAAATTTATTTTCTGTTTCTTCTTTATATAATAAGTGAAATATCTAGATTATTGTAGATGCTGCAAATCGATCCTTGGGTTACCTAAAACTTGAAGACAATTGCTATATATATGTGATTCCTATTCCTTTTAAAAATGTTTACATTTTATTTGAATTCATAACAACTGCAAAATGATTTTGCAAAGTACTTGTAGTTTATATTGCAGATATTTTAGTATATATTTAAAGATCGTACTATTTTAAGATGAAAATGTGCAACTGCTGTTTAAAGTGTTTATGCATGTTACTATCATTTTTATAGATTTAATGTGATGAATTTCTAACTAACAAGACACAGATCAATTGATTTACAGTAGTAATTAAATATTCTTTATTTATAAAATGCACTACAAAAATATAGGCAGTTTACTTTGAAATTATGTTAATCCAGACGATGAAAATCTTACATGTTACGTGTTTTAAAACAATAGAATTTCACGCTGAGCTTTATGCACATCAAAAGCACAAAACGCTTCCCAAATTGATAAAAAAAAAATCAGGAGGTCGTTGTGTCATATTGGTATTAGAATTTGTACCTATCTTCCGTTCCGATATGTTTTAGAAATGAAATAGATAAAGCAGTAAATCTGAGTGAATAAGTGAATTCCTTGTACAATCATCAGCTGATCATGTGCATCGTTACAAATCATCCAATGGATTTGTCACTCTGTGGGCATTTTCGGCTTGAGGATACCGCCCTCAAAACATGCTCCATATAGGGCATCAATGGGAATTCTCCATATTGCGATAACATTCGGACCGCGCTCCTCCAAAAACAAATCCATTGGGTGTTCTCTATTGATGGATAATCTCAATATAACAACTGATCCATGTACCTTTACACTCTACCTTAGCTTAGCTTTATTAAACGTCAACGATTTTTATTACTTTTCTATTGTTCATCATATCAAGAAATATATATGTATTTGTAAACCGGTTTTTAATTCCTGATATGGTGTTATTTTTTAGACGTACAAGCGCACAGGGTTTAGATTTGGAAACAAGTGTCAAATAAATTTAAATTCAAATGCATTGTGTGTTGATATTCGTGACGTGGAGATGATATAAATTGAACATAATATATGCGAAAACATGTCTGTAATGGAGGACCACCTCGCAGGCCGCGAGTTTTTGGACCCGTAGGCGCATTGTAAATTTGCATTGCTCTTGTCATAGCAATAAATGCGCAACAAATTTTTTGTCCAAATTACTTGAACAAACGTTAAGCTGTATGTGTGACCCTGTGTTGACCGGATAGCTGACCTTGACCTTGCACTCATTCTGCACTTCAAACTTACTCCTGCCCGTTTTGCACCAATTCGAAACTAAAATTCTCCAAATTGCGTAATGCGTAATCTTTGTTCCCAGGCACTGACACAGAAAAAAGAGAGTTACTATGGATTCAAGTAAAGCTAATAGATTTTCTTTCTACATCCCACGCAACTTTTTAACCGTTTACTTTAAGCGTGTAATGTTTATGTTACGTGCTTTATGACTTGATATTCTAAAGTCAATAAACTCGGTGCTTGACTTTGCGGATCACGCTCGCACAACAATGGCTGTTTGAAATTAGTGCAAAATTTAAAGATAGCCTACAGTCAATCCCGGTTTCTTCGCTTCAAGCTTGATCTATTTTCTCTTTCTTCGATTGTATTTTATTCTTTTATTGCAATTCAGTTAGTTCGATTTTTCAGCTGCTTCAATTAAATTTTGTGTAATCAAAAAACCCTAGGATGACTGTGTCACACTTCAGACGCTTTCTTTTTGATATCCAATATCTACAATTTCTATCAATTAGAGAACATTTAAAAACAGAATTTCACTTCATGCTATTGATGCAGGATTTCTCCTCAGAGAATTCGCAGTAGTTGGTGGCGGCAACCTAGAAGTTTCCCCTACAGCGGACACTAAAGAACACTCCTGCCATGGAACTGAACTCTTAACTTTATTTGCTGTATGCTTATTGAGTATATTTGGCTATTTCACTAACATTATAACCCAATGGCCTTTCAAGGACGCCTTACTGAGCTAATTTCCAAGATTTATGATACAAAACCGCTCTCAAAGGCCAAAACCTGTGAAAATAAAAAAAAAGGGAACTTTGAATTGGGAGAGGGGTGCACCGGATAAATGTGCTATTGTTTTTGACAGAAAAATAGAAGTACAAAGCGCAAAATTAGGTTTACGTTACAGTTATATTCAACTGAGAAAATTTACCTTCAATGATAAGCGATACATTGTGGACCAAAATATTCAATTTCTTTCATATGCGATGGCGTAGCGGATTTCGGGCAAGGTAAAAATAATTTGGATCAGTTTTAGTAATAGAAGGACATTTACTCCTCTTTTGGCATTGAAATTAGTTTAGCTATTTCGTCTATAATATTGTAAATTCTCCATCCTTATTAAGAAAAATTATTCAAAACTTCTGCTCCTGTATCTTCATCCCCTGTACCCAGCTCAAAATAACAATCAGTTTGGGAGGTTTCGATCTTTGATTTCCTTTCCACCAGAAAAGGGCAAAGAACTTTAAACTCCACTAATTCCAAATTGTATGATTAGTGTTGTTGGTTGATAGCAATGACCAAAATATTTATGACTTATGTAAGAATGTAAAAGAAAAAGTAAAAGTAAGTAAAGTGGAACTGGCAAAAGTTAGTAAAATGCTAAAGTGTTTGATAGAGTGAATAGTTCCTACCGGGTTCTTGCATAAGACTATTCAAAATCACAACTACGACACTCTCGAATTATCAAATGAGCATTAAACAAGGTATTTATTATTTTGTATAGTTTGGTGCATTAATTCAGGAGTAATCTCAGGAAGTAAGTGCATGAAGCCGTACAGAAGAAATTTCACGCTGTATTTATGTTTTTGACAAAAAAGTACATCAAGGGGTCATCATTGCAGACATGTTGGTCGCACAGCTTAGATTGTCACAAGGCTGCAGTGTGACATTAAAAGTTTTTCTGGAATTCGTACTCATACATGTCTAATTAGAATTGAAACGTACTAATTTCAGTAAATTATACCTGGATTCAGTACATTCAAACAATGCAATATGGGTTCGATCAATATGCAGTATCATTACAGAAACAAGTACATCTAATAAGACAGTTTAGACAAATTAGGCACTAAATTAGTACAAATTAAGAAAAAAACTGGATTAAAGAAAGTCACACGTCGGCCGTCAGAACATTGCGAATCACTTCCACCTCAGAACCAAGATACCGACATATGACGTCAAAATATCATCCAATGCAGTCTGTAAACTAAACATAATAACATTCCTCACTGGATAGGAATGGGAACGTTGACCAAACATCACTAAGCAATTTACAAAAAACACTCAGATTTGCAACAAGCATTATAACTGGTGCACATTTCTAGTTTTGCAGTTTGTCTAATGAAACTGAGGAATTGAATAGGTGTATCAGCTCTTATCCAGGGGGGAATGTTATCATGTTTAGTTTACAGATTCCACTCAATATTGACAATATTGGAGAATATTGACAGCCTGAGAAAAAAATCTTTAACCAGCTGGTGAAATTCCTATCATTTTGTAAATCGAGAGAACAAAGAAGAGAGTGAAATAATTTCATGCTGTGCTTTTGATGCGCAGTCCCAAAATTATAGGAATTTCACCCTCTGATATGACAATTGTGGTGTACAAAAATCAGGACAAAATTTCCCAGGAATGGAAAAAAAAGTATAAATGGTATGATACATCTGTTTGAAAGTGTTTATGACACCCACACACTTTTGAAACTTTTACTGACATAGCAAAATAACAAACTTACCAATAGAAAGCAGAGATAGATGGAACTAACCTATTTGAGCTATAAATGAACGGAATTTTCTCCTTAGAGAACAACCTTCCATGAAGGGACAAATTAAATAAAAGTAAAAAGTGAAAAGCAAAAGTAAACCAGCAAATTTTGGCATAAGTGATAAAGTGTTTGATAGAGTGAATAGCTACAAATTCAAATTCAAAAAGTGATTAGAACCTTGTCTTTAATTTGCAGGTGACAATCTGTTCACAATGACTAAGATTACGGAACACGATTGCTCGTCAGATTTATTGGTTCAACATGATTCTATGACACACCCCTGATTTTACAGGACTTGTCCAGGTCTATTGCTCTCTTGCCAAATGGTTCGTTTTCTGTTGACAGGATCATCATGAACGTGGATGCGGAAACGACTGTGAACGAACTTGGAAGCTTTGCTGTGAGCTATGTGTCAAGAACGAACGAGGCAAGAGAGTCATGCTGACGATAACTTTCGTCCTGGTAACGTTTGACATGATAACGGACTGGATCAACTGGAGACAATGGTTACTTGTCGGCAGATATGATCAGCATTACTTCATTGACATCTTCAAAACAAATTTTCTGTGCGTGGTTACCGTTGGAACAGTTTTTTTTTTTGATCGGTGAGGTTTCTGTTATAGTGGCAAAAATGATACAAATTCATCGCAGACGTCCCAGAATAAAAGCCGAAAAAGACCTTGACGAAGACGACGAAAGAAATATACAAGGCATAAACAAGAGACATCTTCAAGACGAAGAAAATCAACAGAATGGAGAAGGAACCTATTTGAATAGATCAGGTATAGCCATTCTGATGTGCATTGGCCTTTTTGAGGACATGCCTGTCATTGTTTCGCTCCTTTATATCGCGGCAACTCCCTTTTGTGGCGTTCCCACCAAAAGAGAGCTTGCATCAGGAATCACAATAGCTACAATTGTTTCTTCTATGTTAAACTCACTGTGGACAATGATTGTTATTTACTCTGAATTATGCAGCTGTGGCACCACATGTATGAAACTGTGTCTGTGATGTAGACCAAGCAATGAAGACACGAAGGGTGAAGAGGATGAAGACAGATGTACACAAAGTAAGGAGGACAAGAAGAGTGAAGAGGAAGAATGAAGAAATAGATCAAATAAGAAAGATAGGAAGGGTAAAGAGGATGAATACAGATGTACACCAAGCACAGAGAACAAGATGAGCGCAGAGGATGAATGTAGCTTTACAAAAAATCATCTTGCAGAAAGATGCCGCAAACGTGCCATCAAGAACAAGGCGGATAAACAAGGCTTGAAACAGATCTTAAAAGCATTTGGCAAAGTAGTTTTGTGTGTGATAATGTTTGTGGTTTTCCTTGGGACTGTCGTGATCGGCTTGTTGACGTTAGGTCACATCACCGGGTCCATCTCTTTGAGTTTCGTTCAAACTATACCATACCAACTCACTCACCAAGTTAAAGCAGATGCCATCATCAGTCCTGGACTCGATGCAAAGAACGATGAAGCTTTGTTTATTACTATAGAATATGAGCAGCCACATTGGTATCAAGTTACTATCTACGACAATGAGGAGTACCCGATAGCAGAAAATGCTTCCGTTTTTCAAGTACAAAATCGGTTGTTCTTTGGGCAGTTTTACGAATTAAGTCACTTGAAGGATGGAATCAGATTGTGTTCATTGTGCAGTGAGTTCTCTTCAGCTAGTGATAAACGTATCAAGAACAGTATCAGTCGCCTACCTTTAGGATATCACATGTTTCTACAAGATTTGAGTAGCATTAACGATTAGCTATCTTTGTATGTCAAACATTAACTTGTGCTTTTTACAAGATTTGGGTAGCATTAAGCATTAACAATTTCGCTATTTTCGTATGTTGAACATTAACTTGTGCCATATTTTACAAGATTTGAATAACATTAAGCATTAGAGATTAGCCATATTTGTATGACAAACATTAACATGTGTCGTATTTGTTACAATTTACATTTACTAATTTAGACAAAGAACTGTGATGGTATATTAACTAATTTACGTACTTATTCAACCATGCCAATGTATGTCTAATGTTTGTATAAATTTACAGATCTATTATTTTTACAAATGGTTGTACTTTTCTAATTTTATTATTTTTAAATCCGGTTTTTATGTTAATGATGACGCAAACTAAAAGAAATTTTCGTCAAAAAAGCTTTTTAAGTCTTCAAGTGTCAATTCTGGAGGTTTTTCTGAATTATTCTTTTGCTTGTCCTACTAGGCTAATTAACCTAATAAACCTCATTTACCTAATTTTCTTGCCTAATAGCCTAATTAACCTAAAAATTGCCTAATCTGGCGAATTAGGCTAATTAGCTTAATTAAACAAAAAATAAATTGGATAAACCTAGATTGATGGATTACAGGGTTAGCAAGGCTTATTGCTGACTGCAGTGTACACTTGCAGTACACAGAAATCGTATAATTTTGGAAACGAATAGAACAAAGGAGAAACGAAAGAATTTCACGCTGTGCTTTTGATGCGCTATTGTTAAACCTCAGATACGAATTCCGTGTACCGCTGCACTATTTCTGCCAAACACGTGTAGGGAACGTAGTGTACACCCGTCTGGTTCTGCCACAATTGTTCAGGGGCGATAAATTCTCATACTTTGGTGTTGCCGTTCAGTATACCAACACATAATTTTTAACTATAAAAATGCGCCTATTGGCATACACTTTGTACCCTACTGGCCAATGATGGCTGACACTGGTATACGCGTGCTGTGCTATTTCTGTGAGACACAACATTGGCGGATCTAGGGGGGGCGCGGGAGGCGCGCGCCCCCCCCCCCACAACCCAAAATTTCTTCACTTTCATGCAGTTTTTCTC
>JBCAUI010291521.1:0-15660 GCA_038406195.1 Haplosyllis anthogorgicola
CTGGGGAAAATGCATTTTCAGCAGATTTGGACTCCGTGTCAAAAGTTAGGAAAAAGTTGACCAGGACCTCCCCCCCCTCATCCAGACTGGGGAAAATGCATTTCTGGCCATTTCAGACAATTCTAGGAAAAAGTCGGGGGCGGCATGAGGGTCAGTGCTCCACATCAGGACACCTTGTTCTTTCTTAGTTACGCAATGACTCGAATAGCTGTAGTGTAGAATGGGGCGGAGTCAATGCAAAGAGCAAGCGAAAGCTTAAAGCCATTTCCATAACGTTTATTTTACTCATAATCACTTTCAATTCAAATGGAGAAGCATTTCACATCACGGTTTGATGCAAATTAACCTGTATTAACAGCTGAGGTAGACAGAGCATGAACAACTCCAATGTTGTCCTGACCAAGCCATAATGTCACAGTAAGTTAGTAAAATAAAACAAGAGTCAAGTGGTATATCGCTGAGCATCTCACCACTGCGTCGGGAGTTCTAATCCTGGCTGATGCATGTGAGGGGAGCCCAGCCAGCCATGCCGTATACATGCTAAAACAGTGTACACCTCTATTGGTGGAAAAGGCAGGTGTCACACCAGATGTGACCCTCGGAATCACCACACACAAACAAGTAAGAGTGCAGACAAGAGGTCCACCTTGGATTTAAAACCCATGGGGACAGTCACACAAAATCCAAAACAGGGGTAATCAGTGGCCCCACAAATGGACCCTGGTCCAACAAAAAACTTTAAAAAAAAGTATAGCTATTATGAATAGAAGCTGCTTCTCTGACAGATGGACTAGAAGTGAGGAACTGATGCTCTGGGTGGTCAAACCTGGCTCTGGAACCATGTCACATGACCATATGTAGTATCAAACCCCTTACCCCTACCCAAATATGGGGTGGAAAATTACCAGAAACCCTAGATAACATATTTGACAACTGCAGTTCATTGGATATAGGGTGCAGACCACTGAAATCAATGAAGCAAATAGTTTTGACCCCAATTGAAATCCAATGAAGTAGAGAAGATACAGACATGACCAATGGGCATGCTGTGAGCCTACAGTAGCATTCTAGCATGGATATGCAGTTGCTAAGCATATGTCCATATACAGACAATCTAGGCTATTCAGGCACCAAAATCAATCAGGTGTGACTGAAATAAATCAATTGGAACCATATTAGACAGGGAATTTGGTCTCCTATGGCCATTTGAAATATTATTTACATCAATTTAGGCTGAAATATCATGAAATACAATGAAATACCATAGAAATAGTAGAATACTACAGAAATAGTAGAATATGGGTGCAGATCAATAACCTAATGCTTTCCAATGCAATTATTGAATAAAATTCTTTTATTTCTATTTTTAACCAAAAAGTCACTCCATTACAATACTTTACGCAAAATATCAATAAATTGCACAAGTAATTCTGCAGCTGTACATAAAACGTTTTATTTCCGCCAACGATAAGGGCCGACAGAATCGTACAGATAACTATTTTGAGCACTATGGCCTAACTGAAATATTTTCGTATCTGCGAACTTGTTAACTATGTATGTGCACTGACACACAAATCATAAAACATTAACACCATTATTTCGCCATATTTAATTTCATGTTTCTACTCTAAGATGCACTGAAGAAATATAGTACTGGACATCACTGAATTAATTAAGTTTTGCATTGATAAATGGAAACTGTTCGTAATTTTTCTCACAGTAGGCTTATCCATCACCTTCTTTCGGGACTTGGGGAATCATTTTACACATAATACCCACTGGATGGCTAATAAATCCAGAACGCTGAGAATTTTTCTGGAAAAGTCAATACATCATTTCTAGAATTTTTTTTTAAATTTTAACTATTTCATCACTGTCGGAAATTCCTGTCAGTTAAGGAACAATAGTACACCACAAGCGCAGTATGGAATTCTTTTATCCTTTCTTGTGCACGTTTCAAAATTCCAGGAGCTGTCCAGGAAGGGTTGAAGCTAATCAGTACTGTCTACAACACAAAGTGCGTCAGTGCCCAACTACAAGACAGTTGGTGGGCTATGATTGTGCTGAGGAGGTGTGAGGTCCCGGTAGCTCAGCTGGTAGAGCACCGGTCATGTAACCCAGAGGTCATGGGTTCGATCCCCACCTGGGGTCCCAAACTTTTTCAGCGCAAGTAAGGTATTGTAGATGAATTTACTTTCTCTTCAATAAACAGACAGCCTGAGGAATTTTTATTTCCTTTTATATATTTTATATATTTTATATTTATGTACAAATTACATACAAATAATCGAAAACTCGTTTATGAATTGATCACTGCCATCTCATTGCTGTTATTCTGCCTTTTGGACGACCCACAGAAGTAACCTTATGAAAAGACAGGATATGACGTATTGGTGTGCCTTTTAGCGGTCTGTCTATAGGATATTGCAGTGAACACATCTGACTGCTGGAAGGCTGAAAAAGTTGATGACCAATAATGTGCCTCTGGTGACCTTTGCTACCTCATCCTACCACTTGTAATATGATTAATGTTGCTGTCTGCCCCTTCTGCTTACTGTCCATTTCAATCTTTATGCTAACAGCAAAGTAAAGCAAACAAATCTTCTAGAATGTCAGATACCTAACACAATAATTGCCAATATATCCCAGATTTGCCTCAGGGTATGCTGCAAATTGTGAGTACCATTACCTCTTCCCTGTGAATATATCACAGGCTGGAGAAGAAAATTGATTTATTTGTAGACGATAGTCTGGTTAATGCTTTTATTGTTTGTGTTATTTACTTAAAGCATCGAGACGATTAGAGTTTACAATAAAATCGCTTTTATAACAGAACCCAAATAAAATGCAATTGTTCTGATACACCGCATCTCAAACTAAAAGTAGGTTTGCCTTACTTAATGACTGTTAGTCTTCTTCTTGGAAGAGTAAACCGCGTCCCAGAACACGACAAAGCCCTCAACGCACAAATGAGATATCTCCAAGTAAGTCACATTCACAGAATGTCATGGAAACTGGATGTACTGAATGGACAGGAGAAAAGCCCATATCTTATGATGAAGGAAAAGAAGTGTGTTTGCAATCTTTCATTTCCTCTATTTATACTGAGGGAATATAATACACCGCACTCCCATACAATCAGGAAGTGGGGTAAGGACTACGGCATTATACAGAAAACAGTTGTCTGGCGCGGTCATCACTGGTTGTTATGCACAACAGACTTTGCCCTGCACCTTTTCAGGTCAGAGCAATGAAATACTAAATAATTTATAGATAATTCAAATCAAAACACTGACAATTGTTAGAATATTAAACTTCTCTAAATTGATCGCAGAATTTATCACGGTAAGTGCACATGTATGCATTTTAGTCGATGAGTTTTAAGTTTCGACAATTATGGAATAATAACCTTAAATTTCTGCACCACAAATGTTTGGAACCAAAACAATTACGTATTTGGACCACTCACACCACTCACTTGTGTTCTCATTTTCAACACAAGGCATGGAATGAGATGTAACTTAGTAACGGTTTCAATGCAAATTATCTGAGAATAATTAGCGTGGTCTTACCCAACATATTCCTTCGGAAAATTTAGTATCAAAAATTGGTAAACACTTGAATTTATTCGAATCCTACGACACGTTAGATTTATTTGTTGCATGACATGAACTCTTCAATTAATTAAATTAGGTTGTGTCTGTAAGGTTCTGATGTAACATATAAATGACATAGTCTATAGTTATGGACACGATAGCATCGTATTAGATTATACAATAATGACATCATGATGATAGGTTACACAACTGTGTCACATTAGGAAATGAGAGCCGTCACGTCTAAACGTTCAGCACAATATACATCCGCTCCCACCGACAGCTTACGTTTACATCTCGAATATTGAACCTGAATCTCGCGATTAGGCAACAAGTACAAACACGATACCATTTTGAGAAATGCATGACCGTCCCTCACGAACTGTAAATTAAAGCTGTCATTTCCCCCGGATATCGGATCAATTGTTTGTTATTACGTGGGGGCTGCTTTTCATGAAAACGTATTGGCTGATTTGTGCTTTCTGTATTTATTTTATTTGGTATTTTGTTTAACAGTTTAACACATGAACCCAGGGTGTAGCTGGCCTGGACACATTTGCAATAAGAGAATGTTGCTTTTTATTTGATAAAAAATGATAGGGGCTGAAATGTTTTCAAATAATTCTATTTACTGTGAACAGTACACACAAATCGTATCAATTTGAAAACGAAGAGAACAAAGGAGAGAACGGAAGAATTTTGTGCTTTTGATGCGCTATAGTTAAACTTCTGATAAGAATTCCGAGTACTGATCATCAACCAAATAAAATCTGGTCCCAGATTAGGGACTGCCACATCTGTCAAAAAATGTAAATCAAATCTATTCTTATTTCAGATTACAAAAGAAACTGGAATAAATTATACCTGGCACCCGAGGTGAGTGACTTTACATACAATATGACGCTGATTGATGGTCAAGGTTAAAAACATGATTGTAAAATGATAGAAAATCAGCTGCTCAATTGCTGTTCATGATGAATATTTGCTTCAATTTTCTATTGTGAACCATTCTTCATTGTACGTCTTGGTCGATTTTCATTTTCAGTCAATACGGTTTTAGATACGAATAAAGGGTAATTTTTGAGTTAAATTGTACACACCATTATTACAAGTGTTAAGTGTTTTTAAACATTCAGAGTGCATAGTAACACCGTCCAGAAACTTTTCATCAATTGTACCTATTTCTTAGTGGAGTCATTAGTCGTAAATAAACTGAAAGGCGACTATTCTGTGTTATAAGGCACTGGACATTTGTGATAGTATTTGTAAGGGCATTTTTAGTGTCTTGCATTCTGTTGACCTGAACCGGAGACTGCCTGAAGAAAGAAAGGTTGATGATCATTTAACGTGTCACTGTGACCTTTACGAGCTGCTGTCACTGCTATCAATATGATAAGAGCTGTCTACTCCTTACAGTGTCTCTTTATTTTGCCCTTAGTAAAGAGAGACACTTGTCTGGATTTTCCATTATCTCCAGAAAAGACCTGGATTCAACAAAAAATCGGATTTTTTTAGAAATCTTGAAAAGTGAAAATAAATAACTGGAATAATGTCTAAATTTCGCCCCACTTTGAATTGAGATTGTTTTTGAAATAAAATTCAGTTTGTTCGAAGTAATTTGACACTCTTTATAGCAATTCAACTTCTGAAATATATTTTCTTGTCGCTTACTCTTTTTCATGTTGATATATTATGTTTCACTATTGGCAGGTTTTTGCAAAATGTCAGATACACATAGTACGCATAGTAATTGCCAATAGAAACATTGCTTTGCCTCGGGCTACACTTGTAATTGTAAGGGCCATTAGCACCGCTTTACTATTTGTGTATTTTACGAATAGCTTTTAACCGCTGATTATACATTTTACTCAACAAAAAAGATAAATATATATCCCAGACGTTGGCTACAGTATCCTGTTTATAAATTAGATTATTATACCTTAGGCACCTAGTCTTAATCGATCAGTTCTATTTCTCTGTTCTTAAGTAGCGATTTATTTACAGGTCTTTGTCGCCCGTGGTCCGAAACTCCCATGGAAACCTATGTAATCCTCGTTGCCTAGTTTTTTTCATTACTGATTACTTCAGAAGATGAAATTCTCAAAAGATCTGGGGAGTGTTACCGGCAGAACGCACGGTTCATGGTCCAGTGTTGACCTGATCCCTAAAAAAAACCAGTTGTCCCAATGCTTGCACTTTTAAAAACTATTTCGTTAGCTGTACTGAAACTATACGGAATAGCATGTCAGCTGTTGTTTACAACCTAAATCCATGTCCAGGGCTTTGAATAAATAACAGCATACAATTACAGCATACTAATTGACAAAATAGCAGCTGTAACTGACCAGACCGGTCAGGAGGCTGTACATTACAACTTAAACATTTTTGCTCCTGAATTCGAGCAGAAGTTCTCACAATCTACTTACTTTCCTGACAATCCATCATTATCTAGGGGCTTAAGATCAAAAGTTCAGCTAATAGCCTGATTATCCTAGACTGTAGTGTAGTCTAAAGAAGACAAACAGGATTTTAGTGCCCACAGGAGATAAGTAATTCTCTCATCAAGCCTTACAAAGACACATTCGTTATCCAATAAGATGGAAGGAGTGAATCTAAATTTGTCTTTATGATTTGCTTCTAAATGACCTTATTTGTCAGAATTAATACAATAGCATCTAAGCCTACTTTATGCCGAATGGCTTCAGCACATCTGTCATACTGGATTGTCTCTTTTTACATGTACATTAATCAAGATGAAGACACTTACAACAGAAATATTGACCACATCGTGGAATGTGTGTTCTCGGTTAGTGTTGTAACTGATGTAACTTTCTTCTTGAATTTAGAAATAGATCAAGAAAGATTAGCAAAGAATACTGAAGAAAGACTGCTTCTACTAATTCTTTACCTTCATTGTTTACCTGAAACGCGCATTTTCAGGTTCAGGTTTGCTAGCTAATTTGGTACATTTAGTCTCCAAATGCAAAACCAAAGGCTCAACCCTTGTGTAACGTTCCCCTATTTGAAATAATTTTCTTGAATTTGCCAATCCATGGTGTAATTCCCTTTTCGTCGCCTACTTTCAGTCACACCTCATCCGAGTCTCTAATCTTACAAAACTTTTCCAAGTAAATCTGACAAGATTGTCTACACAGACTATTGAAATGTTGTTTTCATTCAGCAGCCTTGAATTTTATGGATGATTTTGCAGCTTTAATCGAAATCGCTACGGACCTTCCTTGAATAAAAATCTCCAGGATTTAAAAATATGTTTGACTGAAAATGTATATAGAAAGTCGCAGACAAGCATGTTGTTATTTGTAACCAAAGTGTATTTTAAGGTGTGACATCTCTCGTGGAATGATTTCGCAACAACTTCAGCCAATTGGTGTAAATATTTATTGGTCAGTTCGTGGCCCCCCCCCGCCCCAGACAGGGTGGTAGACAGAACCCGCCCACCGAATCAGGTGGCCGGTGAAGCCGATCGCTGGCATGCACGACACTTCGCAGAAAGAGAAGAAATTTTTGTCGTAAATCTTTATTGCCAGCATCGTCAAAGGTCAGTATCAGAATTGAAAACAGATATTTCGAAAAATCTAAGTTAATTGTGTAATTTCCTTTATTTTAAATGATGCAGTAATTGAATACGACAAAGAATTTGATACACTCCAACTTAAGAACTTTCAGCAAATAATTTCCCTTGATGTACACGATGCCTTTATCATTTTACCTTTGCGTGATTTTCTACCCGTAACCTTTGTATTTGATATGAATCTAAACTCATATAACACAGCCAACTCTTGTTTCTGACATGGTGGGTGATGCGCTTTGTATCTCTACATATTTGCTCATGCGACCACAGAAATAAAGTCTTTGTTCCAGAAACATCACAAAATATTTTTGATGTTTAGGTATTGCTTCAATTTGGTTTGTGACAGACATAAAGGCACGCCCTTGTATGTTTATGAACAGAATAACAATGATAATTTACGTCAACAGCATGCCTCCTGTACAGACATTTATTAAGCACAATATATACATCCAAATAACCGCTTTGATAGCGTCAAATAACCGTTTAGATAAAGCGAATATGGTTACCTATGGTCGCAAGAATGATGTGAACATTTTGAAGGTATATGCACTTCGTTTTTGCCAACTACAGTTGCTTTTAACTGTATTAAGTCAGGGACTCCTTTCTATTAGATAATCTGTCGGTGTTTACGGCGTCATTAAGTTGGTTTTAGGTATCTTAATGCACGAACAAAGAGGCCTAATTATGCTATAACTCATCTGCTTGCAAAAAGAACAAATACGACTTTTAGTGCCCACACAAGATAAATAATTCTGCCATTAAGCCTTTCGGAGAGGTTGAGTCAGTGAAACGTGTCTTGAATCAATTGGAATTGCACCATAGGGACCTTAAAGTTTCATTAGCTTCTAACCGGTTTCTACCCTTTTATTTATTGTTTAGTACTAGTTTCTGCGGCCTTTACTTCCAAGTGTAAAGGAGAGTGAAATTCATGTGTAATTACAGTTTATGGAATTGACCCCACAAAATTTACTGTAGTACCATTTTAAAGCCTCTTAATTTCATTTTATGTGTGTGTTTCGATTTTACGAAATAATTCTTAATGCTTACATCCTCAAATTTATTTGATTAATCGTACAATAGAAACATTGTAATCCAGTATACTTGACTGATGCTTGACTGATGCTATTGCATTGGCAATGACAACTTTACGTACACATTAATTTGTCCAAACACTGGACAATGCAGACTATTACGGTACGACATGCCTCTGTTTTCTACCGCTGAATTTAATTGAATTGCTCAATTGAAAGGGGATAGGAACCTGTTGATATTTTCAGTGTGCCCTAAATGTACCTTGTGAGTACCAAAGTTACTGCACACTTTGTACATTGATGCAGTTTGCCCTTTGATTGGATTTTTGCATGGTGAGGTGATCTACTGTACAGGGGGGCATTTCAAAAAGAAGTCACACAATATCAAGTTCAGATAGCATCAAGTCTTTATCGAAGGTAACTGACTCCAGCAGCAGGACCGCCAAAGATCAAAGTTGAAAGCAAATGTAATTGTGTGTCTTTGCCAGTATACTCTTTCCAATATAACCTGTGGATGATGCCAATTTATTCCGCGCAATTGCGCCAAGACACGACATCAGTTTCAAAGCTGCTGTCCTGAAGACAAACTTTTGAACGGAATACTCAACATTGATTCGTTTTTTATTTCGTACGCTAGGTACTCTCAGAGAAGTCGTTCGGATTTATGACTATCTTGTGAATTGTTTCAAGAAAAATCTGGGATCCGTCGTCGTTAAAATAAAAGCTGCCAATATGTCTCTTGCACTTCCTGTCGGTGTGTAAATAAGATGCATTACATTTGTAGATACATTGGAAGAGGTGTAACCTCCCAGACTTACACAGTAAACACAGGACACGTCAATTAAGAACCTTCGGTCTTACCTGTCCGAAACTGTCAACTTGACTGGCAACCTCAACATAAATTTCACGCAGTAGATCCTGTCTTGAGCGAGCGACACTGAACTTTTACCTTCCCAAAGTGTCGTAAAAGCCAGGTTGTCGCCCAAGACTGGGTCATTTAAACTAGTTTTCATAATGTATGCAGTGATAAAGTGCCGTAAAGGGTATCGTTCAAGACAGGTGTCGTTCAAGACAATTTCTGATTTAGCTAGAATTTGACATACGCTCGAAACAGAAATAGCCAAAAGATACATGTAACAAGATATAAATTGTGCACTATCCTCTAGATTTAAAGTAGATTAGTTGCCAGTAATTTTAGGTGACTGAAAACCATTGTGCTTGTTGTTCGACTTTGGAATAATTAGGTTACATTAGACCAGATATGTATGTCTGGGTTTAATACAGTTGATTTGGTCTTTGCATGATCAGCCATAGTTTCATGATTTGTCGATTATGGGTTGACCCCCATTTGTTCTTGAGAACCTTTTTGTTGATCCCTGTGATGTTTCCAATATAACCAATACAAGTAATCACACCCATTGGTTTTCTGTTTTTACCTGTTGTTTACTAAATGGATTTTACATAGTCTATTTACATTCTGTTAGAAAACCACGCAACACTGGATATAACTGCTGAAAATATATCTGCCCACAGTTGTAACATTACTGTATATTTGCACCAGTACAATTCGCACAATACTCGGTTTAATGGAAAAGCAAGGAAGTTTTCTGCAATTTTTTCAAGCTTTAAGTAAAGAAACCTGTGCAAATGTAAATCAGGATATTAGGTATAGACCACTGAAGTACAGCCTTGTCTACCTCCAGCAAAATTCAGAATGTCGTGCCACTAATGGCAGCAGTTAACTGCATTTGTCCTGGGCAAATTGATTGTAATTAGAATGTGGGAGGTTACATTTCCACAGAGATCACGTTGTCATTGATTCAGTGACGGATCCAGGGGGGGCCCTGGGGGCCCGGCCCCCCCAGCCCCCAGTTTTGGGGCCCCAGCACCACAAAACACTAAAATTAGACTTTATTTTGCAAAATTTTTGAGCCTCGCTTTGCTTGGCATAATATTTAAGAATTATCTTTCTAAAAATTTTCCAGCCTTGCTGTGCTCAGCATCATTTCACTACAATATCTTCAATTTTTTCTAGCCTAGCTTCACTCAGGAAATGCTACACTAAAATAACTAAAGAAAAATTAAACACAAAAAGGGCTTCTGGGGCCCCACCCTGTTACTTGCTTGCTGTGCTCGCGTGACTTTGCTTCACTCCGGTGGCAAACATTGGCAATTGACAAGTTGGATCCCCCCATGACCAAATCCTGGATCCGCCCCTGTTGATTACAAAAGTCAAGTTTTTGTTGTTTATATTGGCTCCGACATACGCATCCTATACCATGGAATGAATATGTAACATTAATAATTATTGCATTTGTACTTGTACTTAAGCATATTAGATCTATTTGTCATACGCAATGTTTAAAACAGTAAAAGCACACGAAAATGGCACGGTATCAGCAAGCATTTTTCAAACTCAAAGATGAACTGGGAAATGTATAGGATTGTGTTAACATACACCTATTGTGGAAAGTGATCTAACAACACTGGATATTTCTTGTGAACCATGAGAAACGTGCGATCGAATTGAAAAACGACTTGAGGATAGATGTTTAAAAAATCTTTTGCTCCGTCAAATGCCTTCAAGACGAAGGTCCTAAGTTCAAGGTTTAGCTTCATTGGACGCGCAGAATAAGTTCGATTTACTAGTTTCCTCCTACATACATGGTAATCACGACTGTACGGACCTTAGGGTATACTGAACAATTCTTAAGCAAAACAGTATTAGTTTTATCCCTTATGTTGAAAACAGCATTCCTAAAGAATTGTGAATCTTTGCTTGGTGTCTCACATTGAATTAAGGGTTTGAATACAGATTTGTATCGGTTATCTCATCTGTCTGCAACAAATTACTGACATTAGCTTTTTTGTCCTTTATATTGTTATATGACAAAACATCTGTGACTGTCTCACTGCTACTTTAGATGGACATCTGTAGCTTTTATTTTGAATTTTTAAGATAAACGTTGAGCATATTTACCTTACATGCTATTAAGTAATGTCAGAGTGACATAACAGGATAAATAATATTTTCAAATGGGGCCTTTTTATTTACTCCAGAAATGTATTAGCCTCATCATTAGGATGACGGATCAGCAATAAAGACTCAGGAAACAGGAACAAGTTCTGTGGCCATTTTCTTACAGAATGTGACAAGTGTGAAGATTTATTGGTTGCTGTAGATGCCAAATGAGGGTGCCGATTCTTTAGTATTCTTTGTGCTACTGAGGCTACCTAGGACACTCTTCCGTGTAATAATGTGATAATTTGCCCTGATGGACCACAGTGATTTTACGTTATTGCTATCCATGTGAATAAGCTTCAGAAACTCAATGAAGACCCGACCGGAAAAATACTTTTGTGACAAGCTGAGGACTGCTTTCATGTTTATGCCATAGGCGCCATAAACTGTATTTGTAATCCAGAAACATTAGCCATTCATTAATTAAATCTGAGTTTTTTAAGAAAATGTAACAGAATAAAATAGTAAGAATAATAATACACATAAGAACAGATTACTTACGTCGAACACGAATGATTCAGTAAAAGTAGCTTCTAAATGTAGCTTTCGTTATGGACAAATTTGTTATGTGTAAATCAAAGTATTCATGTAAGAGTTAGTCTAAAATTTATCCTACCAAATTGTTGATTGTGCAGTGAACACCTCGTCCACAATCAGTTTTTATTTATGATATTAATTTAGTCTTATCATTTTTGAATTTATGTGCAGTAGATCATGTCATCCAGCTCGATGACCAAAAGACATAGGCTGTCCATCAAAACACACCGCATTGAACAGTACTGTTCTTAAATCTCGAGGTGATCTTTCTCAGTTGCACGGAATTCCATGCTTAGAGCAATGACATCTGATCAGTGCTAATGCTTCGCTCATCAGTTACTTTGTTACGTTTCTACGCTGTTAAATGTATTTCACTAATGCTTTCAGTGAGGCGTCATTAGGTAAAATTCAATATATGTCAGTGTTATCTGCTCACAACTCAAATCAAAGAAAATTTGGTGCCTTGTCGCCTACATACAAATACCTTGTAAACCGTTTGACTTGGTGCCTTGTCGCCTACATACAAATACCTAGTAAACCGTTTGACTTGGTGTTTAACTTTTTCATCCGTTTATATTCATCAATGTTCCGAACACTTTTGCTGTTACATAAGCTGGTGGTAAATAGGAATTCAATTTAGCACTAACTAGCCTCGGACCTGAGAGGCCTTCAACAAATGGAGCAATTTATTGCAGGGAAACTAGCTCAAATTTATCCAGAAGAGAATTCAGTGGACACAAGGAATTACAGCAGTCTGTAAATGTGTTCCCTGGTGGCTTGTCGAACAGCACTGCAACAATACCCTCAGAATTACATAAAGAGAAGCGTGTAAATAGAATACTTTCTTCGACAACGTGGTATTTCCTACCAAAAGTCTGGTAGAGCAAAGGATTTAGATTAAATTCAGGTATTTCCAGTATAGAAAAAAACATACAGTTGTGTTACTTACTGGTATTCAACAGAATAAAGACGGCATAAATTCCATTTACCTTACAACTGTTCACCCTTTTTACTTCACTTATACTTTGTAAGTTTGACAATCATAAATAGATTGTGCAAAATGTCAGATATCCATATCTTCCAGATAATTTGTATGACATTTGGCATTATGAAAGCCTTTACATAACTTTGACTTCTATTGTCGTTTCATAAACCTTTGGCGCATAAATTTCGGCAGTTTTGTATATCTTGGGGATAAAACATATCCCTACCATGGGAATGTCATGCATACAAGTCTTTACCTTTTTTACTGCTAACTCCGAAGTCACGAAATATTCTGCCAAAATGTACTGGTGTTATGAAATTGCCCACCCATAGAATGAGGGATACCAACTAAATCTCCTACAGGAAACAGCAGCATGTTTTGTGGTCATATTTCTCATCCAAACGACTTATTTTGACTGCAGACTTGTACTTTATGACTGCATGGTGTTAAGGACATCTGGATATGTTGAGTACTGTAACTGGAATGTTACGTGATGTTTTTTTCGGGATGTAATGACAATGAATCTAACATTATCATGCCAAATGAAAAAAAAACCCCTTTGCTCTCGTTCCCGGATAATCCTGTACTCAGCTACTCAGAAATCAGAAATCAATATTGTATGTTAAGGTGAAGCAAAATGGGATTAGCAGTTAGCAATTCCCGATTAAGAATAGAAAGTGTCCTGCTGATTTCTAAGAGAAAATTCTTAAGAATATTTTAATTTTTAATTCAAGTTGGAATAGACTACTTTGACTTTTCTCCGAGCGGCATTTCCACTGTGGTCTATCCACTCTATTTTGCCTGAGCCTCTGGTTCTAACAGGAAGTGGAACGGGGGAAATAAGACTGCTCTACCATTCATTTCCTCTCTGTCTGCTGAGGACACGACTGTCTGAAATTGCAGAAAAGTAGAAAATGTTTTTGGCATGCTACTTTTTATCAAGTATTTATGTATTTCACATCCACGCAACCCCGCAATTGCCAAACTTACAATTGTATCTTGCAAAGAACTAGATTCCATAAGATCTGTTATTTTATCACAAAAATCTTTCAAGTTGTTCTGGAGATAAACAGCAAAATGTGCTTACGTAAGTAATGACTATCCATCTATCTTCGTCAAGATGCAGTCTGATAGCCTTGTATGTTTAGAATTACAGTGTTTAGAGGGAATCGCGATAGATTGGTTGATAGCATCTTAACGGGTAGTAAATGGCACTGATAGCAAGAGTTCAGCAACCTAAGGGTTTTCAAAGCCAGACAGGGAATGGTCAAATTATTAGACCTCTCGTTCATAGTAACACTCTGATATTACATGCTATTCAGCTGTTATGGATTTTCTATCCTGGGTTTTGGAATCTTTAACAAATCATTTCCAGTTATGTCATTCCACAATTGGAGGAAATGACTGTAACATGTGAAAACGTAAATTCTACTTTTATTGTAAAAAGCTATTTGAAGTTGGTCTGCTTTCATAGGAGAAGAGGCCATTAGTAACACTGAGTTAAATGGAAGGAAACTTTGATTAAATAAAATGGAAAAATTACAAAGAAAGTGTGTACAATTGGTATATAATATGAATAATAATGGCGATATAATGGCGCTGATGAAAAGAAACAAAATCTTAAGTTTCAATTAAATTATTTGATTAGAACAATTAAAATTGGCACATGGAATAATGAATAAATACATTCCAAAACCTATAATAAATAGTTTCACTATACTTAACAAAAAATCCAGGGGCAAAAAGCAGCATAAATATGATACTAGGTTAAAAAATTTACCAAACATATTGCTGCATACAAGTAAAGAATTTAATAACAGTTACCTTTGTGCATGTACCACAGAATTTCAAAAAATACGGCAAATATTAGGTTAATAAAAAAGAAACACCTTTTCATTAACAGGGTTAAGCAGTGGCTAATATACTAATATATTAAAACTGTACTAACTCACAATAAATTGGAATTTTAAGGTATCACTTGATGTGGGGGTACATACAAATTCTAAGGCATCACCTGCTATCCACAGTATTTTGAGCCATCACTGATGGCTAAATGGATTGCTGGAAAGTGGTGACAAAAAATTTTAAGTCATCACAGTTTGCAATAAGTATTTCAACTACATGTAAAGAGATGGTGAGCCGATGACCTACTTGTACTGGAAATAAAACCATCAACATGGCGATGCCAAAAGATGTGTCTAGCTACAACAATTGGGCTCTTGCACTAGCAAAACAAATTAAATTTGACTTCAACACACAGTATCCTTATGTCGATGTCATTAAAAAGATACCAGAGTCAGGTAAATTTACTACTCAAGATCCAATGTGTATCAGATACATCCATCATCATAACCTGTGTATTTGAACTATGACACACCTGATGTATTGAAAGCATGTTTCACATACTTGCCCATTGGATTTTTGAAAACCCAACCGCAGAAGGTCTACATGAAAAATTTGATGGTTATACAAAGTTAGAAACAGATGAATTTCTGAGTGCTATGGCAGAACTGTTAAAGAAAATGAACATAACATTCGCTGAATACCTATTCACCATCAATATGAGAACAGTAAGATGTGACAAGATAGTGCTATATCTACGATCTAAAATGCTGACAATGCATGAACTAGTAGAACTGAAGGGTGGATGGTGGACCACCATACCTACTAATGTGATGACGGACTTTGAAAAACTGTGGTTGATATGCAGTGAGCATCTTGTATACACAGGAAAAAATATGTATGTATGACTGGAACCCAACGAGAAATTTGTGCAGCCATGTGAAGTCCCTAAACTTCAATTACCATACTCACTTGAACTAGCAAGCGGCCATGTCACATGCCCCAAACTGAAAATTAAAAAACAGCCAAAACAGCCTGAATCTGATGATAAGGAT
>JBCAUI010291632.1:0-15659 GCA_038406195.1 Haplosyllis anthogorgicola
GCTGTCTTTGTCTTAGTTGGGCAGTTGCTAAGCAACTCCCACCATGACCCCTGAGCCCTTACCTGACTTACCTTTAACCCCCAAATGGGGTTAAGGGGGCAAGGTACAATTAGGTAAGATAAGATAACTTATAAAAGTTTAATAAACTTCGACAAAAT
The DNA here is from genome assembly GCA_038406195.1 of Haplosyllis anthogorgicola. NCBI lineage: Eukaryota > Metazoa > Annelida > Polychaeta > Phyllodocida > Syllidae > Haplosyllis > Haplosyllis anthogorgicola. The sequence goes on from JBCAUI010291632.1 coordinate 159, forward strand.
GCCACAAATGAAGTGCCAATAATACCCGCAACAGTATAATCCACTGTAACAAAGGGAAAAACACTGATTAACGTGAAATAGGTATTTCTACCACTACATTTGAAACATTGATCCAAATATTTCTAAATTGTTGAACGTTATATTGACATACTTCACAACGATGTTACCCCTAACGAAATATTGGGTAACAGCCTTGAAACTAGAGCAGCTACAGAAGCACTTGAGAAAAGTCTGAACAAATCTACTGATGAATCTACTGAATGAATCTACAGTGCCCGCAGCTACATCCTCAACACTGGACTCAACAGCCTCCGATAATAAGAAAATGGAAGAGCATCAGGCGTGGTACACTCACCATAAGCAACTGATGATCAACCCATCCGGCATTTGACCAGAGAATGTCCAGGATTGGGGATATGTGCCATGCTGTCTGTCAGTCCACTCCATGGATGTTATGGAGAAACTTATATTGGCCGGGAAGTTTGGTCGTTACACCGACACAGACTACCACCCTGCAGACTTTGAGCCCAAGTCTCAACTTGCCCTTCTGGTAACCCACTTCCTGGTGTCATGGGGTGGAGTAATCATCAACCATGCTTACTCCCTGTGCCATATACACATCCACTCTGGACAGGAGACCTGCCCCATCAGGCTTGCCCTGCATTATTTGGACTGTCTGGAGGAGCAACATGACACCACCACTATTGCCCTGGTTCACGTGGACTCTGAGACCTCTGCAGGCCAGTGGCCAAGATCTGTCTCTGACCATTTTCAATTGCCCATGTTTTGCCATTTCATCAGTGATCAGGGTGGCATGAGGCTTCATTTTGGTGGTGTGGATGCTCCCTGCCGACCATTTTGAAACTTTTCTGCAAGAGGGCTATTCAGGACAATAGATGGAAAAGGCATCCTGCCCCTCGACTCATATCGCAGCCCCGAATGCATTATGTTGAAGGACCTGAAGCTCTCATCTATGGAGCCCCTCCACCCCAAATTTGTCCAGCCCATGGGTGACCATCTCATGGACCTTGGCTTCTCTGGTGAGCTTTTCCATGAGATCACATTCGCCGATGCACCAAATCAGACACCAGCTACCAGCATGGAGGACCTCCTTGGTGATGTCGGGGTAAACTTCACCTGTGGCATCCAGGATGGCTTTTCTCTTGCTGGCTCCCGGACCATCTGCTTCGCAGCGCCCGACTCGGGTCCGGCCGCATCCAGAGATCTGCTCACTCTCCATGAGGTCCAAATTCTTAATGAGGGGTGCAGAGCGGTATAGGAGTTCAAGGAGCAAACCTCCATCATGTGCCTTGTGGACGTACAAGCAGCTGTGGACATGAATACTGCCTTCGAAAAGGCTGCGCTGGAGGGCACCGAAGGTCTGTGGAGAGAGTATGATGCCCATCAAGACAAACCCATGATGGACCTCAGTGGCAGGCTGGGAAAGGCCACAGCAGATGCCAAGGTGAATATAGTGGTCGTCCAAGAAGAGTACGTGTGTAAACATCTGGCCAAACGTGAGGCAGAATTCAGGCGAGTGAGGGTCAACCTGGTGGCCAGGCTGGATGCAGTCTCCCTAGGGCTGGTCACAGCCCCCAACTACGAAAATATGGCTAGCTCCGAGAGGGTATTAGCGTTGTACGGCCTGGACCGTCCAATCCTCAATATGCCCATACCGGACATCTGCCCCCACATGTCCTACGACATGCGGAGCATCATTGGGGATGAAGCCCTGTTTGGGTTCTTTCTTCCTCATGTGATGACAGCAGAAGCGGCCGGCCCCTCTGGGAGAATGACGTCTCAGAAATCAGCAGACTGGGCAAGCCTGGTAACCTCTCCGATCCTGCCCACCAATGCAACGATGGTAACAGCCGGGGTTACAGTGCACACTTTCTCTGGCAGATGAGTGCTCACTTCTAGTCAGAGTGGCGGCAGACCCTTTCCAGCTCTTTCAGACCAATCTGGTTTCCAGTTCGGATGCTCCAGATTCTCTAGTGTCTCTCCGATGCACCCGACATTGCGCAGCCCCATTTCAGAATCCTTCTTTTCCAAAGGGAAGGCCAACATCACTCATCCGGCCAAGAAGTCGTCCGTACCAGCCGAGACAGATGTGCCAAGGCCCCCGGAGCAACTCTCGTCCACCCACCATCTGGCAGTGCTCAAGGATGATCTGGATGCCACGGTCCTAATAGATCTGGATGGCGGGGCCCCCGAGGGCGCTCTCATGATTGAGTCCGGCGCAGCCAACACAGCCAGGAAAAGGGCGAACCTCGAAAACATTGTGGCGGTGATTGCAACCAGCCCAGAGAAACCAAAGAGGGAAAGCTCCGACAAGTCGCAAAGAAGGTCCAGGACCCCCAACAAGCAGAGGTCTGACATCATGGACAAACTGAAGAAGGGCTCCCCGCACAAGCACCGAAAGAGCAAAAAGCACAGGTTGGATCACAAGCACAAAAGAGACCATAAGGACTCTGAGGCGGATGAAGAGGCAGCCAAGAAGTCCCATCCCTCCTGTGAAGACTGCAAATCCTGCCCGAGGGGAGAAACCAGCCAAAAGGTGGCTCACTCCACACCATCCAAAGACGCCGAATGCCCCAAGGCAACCAACATGAAAACAACTCCCAGGAAACTGAGCGTGGACGAAAAGAAACGGAAGGCTCGAGAGGCCTTCAGCAGTCCGGAGAGCAACGACGGCAGTAGCGGGGAGAGGAAGATCAAAAGAGCAGACATCTGGTTGACTCCTCCTTGTCCAGCGACTTGGACTTTGATTCATCCAGCTCATCGTCCTCATCCGATGAAGGGAGTGAAAGCCGGGCTGGTGGCCCCAAATGCCAGCCTCACGGGCAATCCTGGTCCCGCTCCAGGGGCAGGTCCCATTCACAGTCGCACTCTGGCAACTGCTCCATGGCGTCCGCCCACAACCTGGATCCAGATGACCCTGACCAGATTGAGCCCACAGGCCCTGTGGCCATTGCGAAGGACATCAATCATGTTTGGGCATGGGACACTGAAGAAGCTAAGGAATTGCACACAGTCCTCAAAAAGCACGACAAGTTGGATACGACCCGGATGACCGAACACACCCATGAAGAACTCAAAGAGCACTTCCATCAGGCACACAACCCCTGCGTTCACAGCTTCAGCTCCATGCACAATGACAAGTGGCCCAAATGGGTTTATGACCTTGGATGGAGGGAGGCATTGAAGAGGATAGTGTCACGCACCTGCATCGGGAACCAGAGCCGGGGTACGCCTTGCAACCAGGCCTATTTCATCAACGCTCCCTCAGAGGCAAATGTCAGCAATCTACTGGGCAAGATCCATTCCAGTAAAGCCATTCAGGGCCATACGTACAACGACAGTAGGGCGGGAAAGACAACCAAGTTCTATCAATGCCCCTACTGCGGGGAAGTGAAGACAAACTCTTCCACCTACATCAGCCATGTTGTTGGAGGCCACTATCGGTGTGCCTTGGTATGCATTTGCTGCAACATGTGGCTGCCACCTGAAGAAGACGAAGCCGGTGTTAAACTGACACCAATGTGGTGAGATCCTTGAGCATAGCCAAACACTTCAAACACTTCCATGGGTACAGCCAAACTCCTCCTCCCATATACATGCTCCCAAAGTGCTGCAAAAAGTAAATCCACCATGACTTTCGGCAACAACCATCCCACAGTCACACCACTGCCCTGTACATACATTTGTTACATGAACTTCAGTATTCCAGACTTTCAAGGGCATACGCCCTTCAGGTCATCTGCTCCATGGGACGCTCTTAGCCATTAATTTTGATTTGTCTAGTTTTTTACATTTTAGAAGTAGTTCTCTCGCTTTTTAATGTTCAAAATGTTACCTTTTTTTGTTTAATAAAAGGTTTTTAGAATGTCCAGCTTTTGTCTTTGTTGACCGAAATGCATCAAAATTGCTTAATTCTGATTGCACATAAATAAACCATATCACATTACAATGTTTATACAGTTTATGCATGTAATAGTCACAGGGTTGCGTTAGTTTACTTATTTTAGTGAGTACTTCTAATTTGTGCTCTGGGTGCCGCTCAAGAATGAACAACAGCAGAGTTTCTGGTTGAGTCTTTATTAACGAGCATTCAATGTGAAGATTAGGAAACACACCTGTCCAGATGGACAAGAATATATTAGTTACATAGTAGACAAAGTTTATAATGATTCTATCACAATTACTTTGTGTGACACCTCCGTTAGAGATTTACCCAAAATTATGATGAATGTCATTTCCCATACACTCAAGAAATTCAACTAGTTACTTTACATTCATTTGAGGCTAACAATATCCAGTTGTAACCCCAAGGAATCGAAAATTTTTAAAATTTACCTGAGAAAGTGCACATTCAGTCTGTACCCTGTGAATGTCTGCCAAGTTGTGTATCTTGGAATGTATTGGGAGGGTTTATTTTGCCTTGTAAGGTCACATGATACCCAACTCCCCCTTTGCCCATGCCCAAACCCTTGTGCTGATGTCATTTCCTGTCAGGCACCATTTGGCACCATCTCTCCCCAAATATCCCAGCATTCCCCTATTTCTGTCCTTATGACACCCTCCCCCACTCTAGTTGTTCTGTCCGCAGAACAATTGGATGGCAGTCAGTTACTGTTTCACTTTTAAGTGCCCCCTTTACAGGCATACCCCCTTTTTTTGAAAACATTCTGTTATAGAAACTCATCACAACAAAATTCTAAAACTGTAATACAAATTTATTAAAATCACTCAAAAATAGTTTTAACAAACTCTGGAATAAGACAAATACTCCCTTGATCTCTGAAAGCTACCACCCCTAAGCCCTCACTTTTAATACAGGTGACAACCCCCGCCTATGGCTATCTATCCACAACTGACACACGGGCTGAAACTCCCCCCTCTTTGGTTCCCTTCCCCTGTCCCATCCCTGCCTATATCACTTACAAAAGACCATTGATGAAACCAGCTGAAAACCCTACACCTTTCATCCGGTCCGTTACTTTCCTGAGAACATATAAAATTCTTTCAGATTGCTATAGCTAATAATACACATGCCTGATCCATCTCGTAATATCATTTAGCTAGGATCACATTCCTCATAACCTTTTTAACTTTGAAAAACAACAGGTAAACTGCTTACAAAAGTCTTTCCACCATTAGCTGAAAATTACCCATTCTACACGACTCAAATTCCATTCAACTGATGTCAAAACACTCTATCAAAAACATAAATGAAAGTTTCAATAAATGCAATGCTGATATCCTGGTCTCGAATCAACAAGTTACTTCACAACAGTACCCCTACTGGTATGGTTTCTTAATAGTGCGTTATATCATCCCCTACCAGTATGGATACTGTTAAATTACTTTTTCTGCTTGTGCTTCTTCTTAGGCTTGGATGCGGCCTTCACTCCAGTGCTGGTGGCCTTCCCTTTAGATAAGTTAATCTTGAGTTTGAATCCACCCTTTTGTTTGGGGGCACTGCCACTGGATCCTGTACCTCCAGCACTACCACCACCATCAAAACGGTGGTCAAGACGCTTTGCTAGGAGGAGGTCTTTAGGCATGACCGTAACTCTCCTGGCATGAAATGGTGCACTGATTGGCATCTTTGAACAGTTCTACCAACATGCTTTTGCTAGCCTCTTGTAGTATGAACACTGCAGCTGATTGCATCTTACCCTCCATTTTAAAGTCCCTCAACACTTCCCAAACTGTACGGCTAAAGGCTCTCATGCTCATGAGTAAACACACCAACTTTTGATAATGTTTTATCTCCCTGAGATATCTCAGCTGGCGATAGCATCCCCCATTGATCCTTGGCATAATATCCCATTTTGGTGTGCTGTACATTACCATAGGAATGGCAAGCTCAATAAGCTTTGGCCTCATTCACAGAGGACTGGATCCAATGGTTGCCGTTCTGTCGTAAGTCCTCCTTGTGACATCGCTCAACCCGTTCTTTCTTTTGTCGGTGACAAGCTGCTGCCGACTGAGCTGCCACCCCAGATTGTTGAGCTTTACTGGTTGGCACTGAAGCAGAAACAGTACAGGTTTTAGATTGGATATTCGTGAGGAAATTTGTTTCCTTCATTACTTTCATTACTTTGCTTGGGGTTACAGTTTTGGATGGGTCGTCTTCAAAATTTAGATCTTGTATGCCCTGCTCATGAGTGGCTTTCAAAATAGTGGCCATATCTTTACCCTTTAGCTTTCGTTTCGGTTTTTCTACCATTGCACCAGTGGGAACAGTTAACTTCCTGGATTCCAAAGTGTCATCATCATCAAGACATTCCTCCTCGCTCTCATCAGTTACCCCTTCTCCAGCTAAGGCTGCAAAACTTAACACCAAGGAATTGCTGTCTTGAGAGGATGACACATTCAGCTCCATGACAACATTAGCAATTGAACTATCAACATGCAATTTTTGAACCACTTCTTCCAGAATTCCTTCCAGGAATCTTCTGGCCACATTCAAATAATGGTCCTCTGTAGATCCAGACATTCTAAACAACAAATTGTGCCTTTTAGCTAATATATGCTTTCTGATCTTAATTTTCGATAGCTACCCAAAGATGGATGCCCTCTCTCTACGGATCACATTGGATAACATTCCATGGTTTTGCCTACAGGAGTATGAGCAGATCTTTGAATGGTGCTTGGCGGCCATTTTGACTCAGTTATCAAACAGAGAGGATGCATTTTCTTGTCTGTTGTGTTTTAGCAAGTATTATGGAAGATTTGGAGAGTCTAGGGGAAGGATTCAGTCAGCAGCTATGTGAAGTGGTAAAGATCCTTGCCTGCTTTCCACTAAAGGCTTTTTATTGACATTGTTTAAAACTCAAACATTGGGGTAACAGGTCGACCTATTAATCTTATATCTATTTACAGGGGTTTCAGAAAGTGGACTACTCCGTGGTGCAGATCCTCACTGGCATGTATTCATGTGAAGCTCGACTGAACTGGGTGTTTACCGATGAAGAGATATGCAATGGGGACCTTGTAGCAGCTCTTCAAAGTGAAGACTTCGCTAAGGGTTGTGTGAGTAATTTTAATGTTATTTACTTACTTTTCAGATCGACTTACGATGGCATTTACACTCCCCCACTCTGAAATCCCACCCATCCTGTCTGAAAAACTGGTCTGTCTACTTTGACCCACGGTCCCCCTGTGTGCACCATTTGAAAATTAATAGCTCACAACCCATAGACAGATTTAAAACAGTAGGCCTACTGGTATAGTTTTGATATGGGACCTAATCCTACACCCTACCGGTATCCATTCCGCATCCTTTGACCCCTCCACTATCTATATTTTCATTTTACTTTATTTCTAGGAAGAGGAGCTGATGAAGGCATGTAAAGCCCAGTCACACCGATGTTTACTTGCCCAACTGCAAGAGGATCCTGAGTTCTGGCAGATGTTCAATGAGGGTGTGGCAGCATACCGCCGTAAGTACTCAGGCTTTATAACTTTTCAGATTTTAATTTATTCTTTGCTTTGTGAGTTCTCCCCATTAAGTTATTTTACTTCATTTCAGAGCTGCCTCTGGAGACTGTCTTCCATAACTTAGAGTCGACCCGCCGCAAGACCCGGGCCCAGACCGGAGCTGAAATAATACAGCATTTTGAAAAGCTAATGGCAGATTGGCCACCCTCGATGTGGGGTATTATGGATGAGGTGACTGCCAAGGAACAGCTCACTGGGGTACTTACTTTCTGCCTATTATTCCCTTAGCGATATGGCCTCCCACACCTCAATAGCAAGTAGATACTTCCAGTACATGTTATTAGTGATGACAGGGTGAACTTGATATAAGGCCTCAGAAAGTTTATAGAACCTAATGATGCCATGATACCTCCCACAGTGTAAACAATATGACTTGGAGCCCTCTTGAGGCAAGATGCTTGTGCGCAGATAGGCCCAATTCAGAATAATATTTAATGTGTTGGATCAGTTGTTGTTCAAATAATACCAAATCAGTGTCTTTAGCAACTATTAGTTCAATGAGGCTCTGTTTGTTCATCCTGTCCCACCATGTGCACTCCTTGACTGCTATCCTTCAATTGAGCCCCTTCCTGCCAGACTCTCATTTATAGGGCCCCGAAAATAATCTCTAAGCAATCACCCTAGCCTCGTTTGAGATTTTTCTTCCTTCATACAGGTGATCTAGCATAAGCAGCAGGCTATACATCTACACCGCCTAGCCCTAGCAGAAGAGGACGCGACATGGGATCTGTTTGCCGGATCTCTACTGGGCAGTGACACCCCAAAACTATGGACCCTTCTTGAACCCCTGTTCAGGCTTAATGCATCACTGGTGAGTACTCACCTTTACATTTGTCTAATGTGAAGTTGTACCTTCAGAAACTGGAACAGAGTGGGGTAATTGTGAAACAAATATTCTGCCATTGGTATTGGTGTATATTTGGAGTCCCATCACCATCTCCAATAACAATAATTTGGGGGACTATTATCTTCTTGCATAAGCATCCACAGGTAAATCCCCAATCGAGTACAATATCGAACATGTTTTTGCAACAAATCCTCCAGTTTCTGATTCTGACTGCTATTCCAATCTAGAACACCCCTATTGGTATTCATGCTGAACCAGTTTATCTCTGATCTTTTGGGCAACTTCGTAAGCAGTCTACATAAATTATTCTTCACAATAGTCCAGGATGCCATTGGCTCAAGGTGAACAAAGCACGGTATGGCCAATACCACCAATTCCACCTTTGGCAGTGATAGCAGTGAATATCTTCAGTTTCATCATTCATCATTAAATCTGAGATATATAATCCTAAAGCAGTTTTGTAATGCATATGTCATTGCAACATAGAGTCCCAGTGTTCTAAATGAGGATCTTCATTATCTATCAAATAATCTAGTCAATCGTACATAGTTCAATACTTGTACATCACTTCCTTGAAGAATCGATCCCAATGTTCAGTACCTTCCACCGGTCAATCCTTGATGGTTCTTATATCCAGTGTACCGGGACATTTCAATTTTTCCAGTAACCCTGCTACCACTCGTAGCTTTCTTAGTTGTCTATTAACTTCCCTCTCAACCCCTGGGCCTTCAACTGTTTCCTGTCCATGCCTCTTCCCTACTGACCTTCCCAAACCACTCACACCACTTTGCAACAATGTTGCATTTTGTGGCACTTCTAGATAGTCTCTAAGGAGACAAGTTTCCCAGTTTCCACTTCCTGTAGCTAAAAATAGAATGTTTGTTCTAGTTCCAGGACACTGATGCTGACAACAAGGCAGATGATGGCAACCAAGAGGAAGAAGAAGAGAAGGGGAAAGACTCAACAACCACTGAATCAGAAGAGGACGGCAATGTAGCCAAAGAAAAAGGGGACACGGAACCGGGGATCTCAGAATTTCTGCAGGATCTCCCATTTTCAACTTCCCGTCGAACCTCTCCTCATACCACAGTTAAGTGTGCTGCCCCTTCAACTAGCTCCACTCATATCCCTGTCACTAAAAAACATACCGGCCCCTGGACCAAGGCTTCACCCCATGGAGCACCTCCCATGCCCTCTGTCCACTTCCCTACCACTCAACTTATGTCCACCACCAAGTTTTCTGACAAGAAGGACACCATTGTGTTCTATCCTACGTCCTCCAACCCAAAAGATGCTCACCATGCTTACAGTATCAGGATACCATCGGACCATATTAAGAAACTACCCTGGCCCCACAAACAAAGTCAGTATGCCTGTACTGTGTGTGCATACATATCCGCCTCTAAAGCACAAACAGGGTCCCACTTCCGTAAAGTCCACTTGGGCACCATGATTGGCTGCCATCTGTGCCTAGCCCATTATTACAATGGCACTGACTGGGTGCACCATATATGGGAGAAGCATGGCTCCCCACCAGATGATGAAGTTCTGGGGGACCCGGTTCCAAGTATCAAGATTAAGGAATAGGTCACTGAGGCAATCCTAGCTTCTGCTATAGCTGAGTGAATGTTCACTGTTTAACCCGTTTTAAACCACAACCCAACTTGTTCATGCTATTATTTACAATAAATCAAAAACCCGTTAAATAGTTAGAACAGTGTTATGTTTTCATGATTTATACTAAATGGTAGGCCTACCAGTTTGGGGACTTCCCAGGCCCCAATATCTATCCCTACCAGTAGGGTTACCATTTTGCTTCATATCTATGGTGAGTTATGCAAAAGAGGCTCCTGCCATGACAAGATCGACAGCCTCTCCCTGTTCTGTCAGAAGTAGGAGGTTACCTTACCAAACCATGTTCTCACAAGAGAGTTCTAGACGGGGTTTACTACCCTCCCTCTCATGTATTAAGTTTACCCCCACTAATTCATGAACTCTGGGGATCTCACAATTAACCGTGTCCACAGACATGAACGAAAAACAATCAATGTACTGAGTCACCTTGATCCCTACATTACCCCTTTCCCCCCCAAATATAGTGTGTCCCCACACTAGTAATCTGGATCAAAGTAATGTTCCATAAAGTAGTTAGCTTTAGCTAACTGGAGATCTTCTTGTCTTTGTGTGTCCTCCAACAGGATGGGGAAAAGCATATTATGATGCAAAACCTGGGTATTGGACTCATTACCAATTTCCTGGACTTCAAAGACCAATTGGTTGTCAAATTGACGAAGGACTCTAAATGGGCTTTGTTCCCATTTGTCTTCAATTTTGTGTTGAGTCGGGTCAGCAACCATGACACAAACTAGAACAATATCCCCAGGTTCAATTTTCATGCAGCGATATTTGCGATCATAGTATCACTTGTGTCTAGTGGCTTCTTTAGCACTGTGTTCTGCAGCGGCTTTAAAAACCCACTGTAATTGAGTACGAAGCTTAGCAGCATAAGTGCTTCATGAATTAGTGACCAAATATGGTTCAGTGACACCAAAAGCAATGTCAATGGCCAACACTGGCTGTCTGCCAAACATCAGGTAATGTGGTGTAAAACCTGTAGCCATGGAAATGGTGCAGTTGTAAGCATGAGTCATGGTAGAAACATGATCTTGCCACTGAACCTTCTTGTCTTTGGGCAACATACCTAGCATGTTTATGAGAGTTTGGTTGTAACATTCACAAAGACCATTGGTCTGGGGATGGTAGGGTGATGTACAGAGCTTTTTGACACCGGCCAACTGGCAGAGCTCAGACATCAATTTACAATCGAATGACTTTCCTTGATCAGTCAAGATTTTAGCCGGCCATCCAAAGTACACTAGGAACTTTTCCCAGAAGGTCCTGGCCACTACTGAAGCTTTCTGAGATGTTGTCATAAATGCCTGAGCAAATTTGGTAAAGAGATCAGTGATCACCAAAATGTTCTTGTGAGCAGTCTTACCCAGTGTCATGAAGTCTAAATGTACCAACTCCAAGGGATACTAGGTATGTATGGGTTTTAATTTCACTCTTTCTGGGGGTTGTTTAAATCAGACACACCGTTCACATTTCCTGATATGATTCTGACAAGAATCATTCATTTAGGGCCAAAAGAAGTGTTCCTGCACCAACAAAATAGTTTTGTCCATTCCCACATGGCCCATATCATCATGACAGCATTGCAATGCCAGAAGTGTTTTTTCTTTAGGTACCACAAATTGCAGTATCGGTTGTTCGTGATGTTTCAAATTAGTCCTTCTGTATAACAGATCATCTTTGAGGATGAAATCCCTCTTGCAACAGATATAGACCTTCATGTCTGGTGAATCACTAGATTGTGAGGCCTGCTGCAATAGCTTACCATCCTTCATCAATTGAATGACTCAAGCAATATCAGGATTGTCCGACTGCCACTTCTTCCAATCATTGGGAGAATTTTCAATAGCCTCCACTTGCAATTTATGGTTGGCAATCAAATAATCGATGTTAAGATCAAGGGGTGGAAGATTGCTGGAGACACATGACTTGTCTAGCAGGGATCTGATAACCAGTGACTTCACTTCCACCAAGTTCCCTTCCCAATCCCAAGGAATACGAGAGAGGGCATTGGCCTCCACGTTTGATTTCCCAGATCTGTAATAGATCTTGAAATGGTACCTGGCCAGATCAGCCACCCATTGTTGGCCCATAGCATCGAGTTTGGCTGTTGTTAGCAGATATGTGAGGGGGTTGTTGTCTGTATAGACATCAAACACCCACACCGTAAAGGTATTCATGGAATCTGTCACAAATAGCCCATTTAAGAGCTAAAAACTCTAGTTTATGGGCATCATATCTTGACTCCAACTTTTTAAGAGCTTGACTAGCATAAGCTATAACCCTCAACTGTCCATCATCTTGTTGCTGATACAATATTGCCCCGAGGCCAGTTTCAGAAGCATCAGTATGGAGTCGGAAGGGACGAATGTAGTTTGCATAGGCCAGAATTGGAGTCTGCCTGCACAAAGCTTTTAACTTATCAAAAGCATCCTGACATTCTGCATTCCATTCCACCTTTTTCTTTTTATGTTTGGCATTTTCATCAGACACCAGCCGATTCAAAGGCTTGGCTATTTGGGAATATTTGTGGATAAATTTGCAATAGTAGTTAGTGAAGCCCAAGAAGGATCGCACATCTGTTACCGTGATCAGCCTAGGCCAATTTTGGATCGCTGAGATTTTCTTTGGGTCTGTCTCAATGCCCTGATCAGATACCAAATGTCCTAGGTAAGCAATTTTGTGCTGGAAGAAAGTGCATTTACTAGGCTTCAATCGGAGGCCCACTTGGGCTAACTTCTCAAACACTTTCCCTAACTGATGTACATGGTCATGGGGGCTGGTAGCAAAAACAATGATATCATCCAGATAGATGATGCACCAAGTGAGGTGCAACTCACCCAGACATGACTCCATCAATCTTTGGAATGTCACTGGGGCATTCGTCAGCCCCAATGGCATTCTGAGACATTCATAAAAGCCCAAAGGTCTCACCATGAATGCAGTCAAAGGTATACTTGATTCATCCAACAATACTTGCCAGTACCCACTCTTAAGGTCTAAACTTGTAAAGATCTTAGCCCCGTTAAGACAATCTAAAGACTCCTCTATGCGTGGCAGACTGTATGCATCTTTGACTGTTCTCACATTTAATTTGCGGAGGTCAATGCAGAATCGCAGGGATCCGTCTTTTTTGCAGACCAGCACAACAGCACTGGCCCACAGACTGTTCAACCATCAAATAGCCCCTACATCCAACATCTCCTGCAGGTGTCATGAACCTCATCATACTGGTGGGGTGGGATTTGATGATATCATTCTTTAAAGGGAGTCTCATTGTCTAATTTGATGGTATGCTTAACCAAGTTAGTTTTACCCAACTCCAGATCATCCAGAGCAAATAAGAAGTGGAATTCCTTGAATAAATTGTAAGCAGCTTGTTTATCTGCCTCAGCTCAGTCATTCATCCCAGATAGATCTAATTTAGAGAATAATTTCTCCAGCCGCTCTGGTGTCAATTCAGGTTTAGGGGGTAATTCATCCCCTTTATCATTGTTAATAGGTTCACTCTCTTTGGAAGCTAACATTTTGGGAACGGCATTTGCAGCAGAAACTGTACCTACAACCATTCTCTTGTCCAGTTTTACTTCCCGAGCAGACAGATTTCAGAGCATTACTCCTACACGTTTCGATCCTACTTTCAATTCGGAATAGGTAGGTACTACGTAATTATCTTCTATCCAACTATCTATCTTCTTATCCAGTTCCACCATGACATGAACCTTTTTGGAGTGGCAGGCCACCCTTGTCAACCCATTTAATGAAAAAACTCTCTCCTGGCTTCAGACACACCTTCTTACTCAGTTTTACAGAACCTGCAATCTTGTCTAAATTTAGACCGGCAAACTGGGTCTGTTTCTGGGCTACTTTCATGGAGATTTCTCCCCTTTTCCATGCAGTATCTAAGCCCCTCAATTCCTTGTGGGTAGCCAGATTCAACAGTTCATCTATAAGCAGGGTTCCTACTTGGATTGGGACTCGATCCCCATTACTACTATTGGAAATCACTAAAAGGAGTACATCTTGTTTGAACTTCTTCATGGCTGGAATCTCCAGCCTGGCCTCCACATATCCCCAATAGGGCACCTTGATTCCCCCCGTTCCTTCAATATTTAGTATTGTTTCTAATTTCCGAATTGGAAGACCTAACTTTTTGGCTAATCCCTTTGTAATGGTTGATATTTGGGCCCCTGAATCAATTAGAGCCTTCATCTTGTAACCCTCCACAATGACTTCGGATTTGTTAGATCCCCCTATTAATTGACATAAAGGATTGGGATTGTGGTATACCCCCCAACTCTGAATTTATGGTTGTGGTGCTGGTTTGGGGTTGTGTGGTGCCTTTGCTGGAGAGGTCTCCACCCCAGTGAGCTATCTCCAATTCATGTTTTTTGAGGAAGGACACTCTCTAAATCCATGGCCCCATCCAAAGCAAGTGTAGCATTGAATGGGCCTCTGCCCCTCCTTAAAGGGCTCTGCAGCTGAGACAGCTGGTCCCTTAGATTTCTTGGGGGAGTTGACCTTGTCAGGATAATACCCTCCATTCTTTTTAGGCCCCCCCTTCTTTATTTCCCTCCTTGGGTCTAGCCCCCCAAAAAGATGCAACTCTCAAAGAAGTAGTTAACTGATCAATCTTGGCTTCTATTCCACCAAGACTAGTGGTCTTGACCACATTGGTTTTCATTGCTTTCGGCTTAGCTCCTCCCTTCTGTTCAGTGGAATCATTCTCCACTTCTACAGCTTCATCTAACAAAGCCTCATACGTGCCCTGTCGATATAAAAATCGCATACTCTCTCTCAGATTAGGCAACAATCCATGAAAGAATCGATCTTTAAGTTGAAGATGATCAAATCATCCAGGGACCTTTTGATCCAACCTTTTAATGTATTTTCCAGCCGCCCTGCATACTGAAGAACCCTCTCTGATTTCTCCTGACTAACTTGATAAAATTCTTGTTGCAGTCGATCAACGGTGAATTTTTGATCAAACCTCTCTTCCATCCATTCAACTATCTCATTAAGATCTGTATCAAAGCCAATAAAGGACAAATGCTCCCTCGCAGTTCCTCAAACTGAATTGAAAAAGCTGACCTCACTGACTCAGGCCTATGTAAGGCCATAGCTGCCTTAACCTGAAAAATCCATTGATCGAAGGCAGCCTCATCTTTAGGGACTGGTTCAAGCCCAGAGAGAATAGGGAACTTCAGAGGTACCTTCAGGCCTTCATACTTCTCTATACTAGGGGAGGATGGTGTGGGGGTGTGAAAGTCAAGCCCCCTCACTTCCGGGGGTGGGGTCTCTGACCCTGATGGTTTGGATCCCAAATGCAAAAGTTCACTTTTAATGCTAGTCGCCAACTGCTCTTTATAGCTGTTTTGCTCATTCTGGAGAGATCGTTGCTTGGCTTCCAATCGTTCTTGCTGAGTTCGCTATTCATGTCTCTCTCTAGCAATTTTAATCAAATTTTCTTTTTCTGCCATCACACATCCCACAACCACTCCTATTCCCTTCCA
>JBCAUI010291743.1:0-15659 GCA_038406195.1 Haplosyllis anthogorgicola
AGTTAGTGAGGGTGGTCCTCTGCTGTGTTGACCATGAGCCAATTCCAAGTTGTAGATACCTCTAGATTTACACACTCGAAGATTTGAAAACATCAGATTTTGCTTGGAGATGAGGGGGCACTGCCCCCTGTGACCCCCATTAATCCCTATTTAGGGGGGAGGGTATGAAAAAATGGGCCACTTTTTAAATCCCTGTCCATTTACACTTACTTCTAAAAACTCACTAAATATGGTCTTGAGGGTCCTCCTGGGTCCAAATATGACCCAGGAGGCCAGGGGAGCGCAGCACTGCCCTAGGTATCAAAGGGGTTAACGTCGTTCTTGTTGTACTTGGCATGGCTTCAGTCCACATAAGCCATAATCTTTCTTGTACGACTATAGTCCTATGTGGTATATCATCATAAACACAATACACGTCACGTACAACAAAACGGATAGACACACACACACACACACACACACACACACACACGCACACACAATTTCACACTGCTGTGGGCAGAAAGGAGATTTTAAAATTACGTCTTCTTCCATTATGATCTGAAATATTCTGTCAAATTTTCACGGACCAACATGTGAACTAAATTCCAAGGGAAGATTTCTACAAACAGTGAAATTAACCATAATCTATATCGTTTTTGATGTATGCATTGTATGTGCTTCTACTTACTCTATTTACTTTTAGCAGCATGACTATCGCATCATACTTCTGTAACAATAGAGAAACCTAGTATATATTTGTTTTTGAAGGAGCGCGGTCGTAGTACCTGTCGCAAATCGAGAATCCCCCCATTGATGCCCTATGGAACATGCACAGAGGGCGGCATCTTCTGGTGCGAAATCTCCATAGAGTGTGTTTTGTAACGATGAAGATTTATTCACAGACATTTTGCACCAGTGAAAAGGTCATGATACACCATGTCCAAAAATTAATTGCTTGACAAGTAGATGATGAGAATATTTTATGATGTATTCTGTTGGATAAAGCATTTATGCCTTATTTAAGCTCAATACTATTTTCCGGCTGACAGGACCCATACAAAATTGAGTGTTGATATGCAATTAAAGAATAGCGGACCTCTGAAGCGAACCAAATGACTTAATAATACACCTAATGTATACTCCCTTGTGGCTCAACCAGCCATAAGCATATTGTATTATACGGTATTGACATAAACACGGGAATGTATTAATAACACGCAAAGACTACCAATGGATAATTTTGTAAATATAATTATGGGTATGTACACAATTATCCATGTATCAATAGCCGTGAATCCTTTAATTATCCACACTGTGATAGGTAGTGTAGTAGGAACAAATTATGCCCATACAAAAAATAAATTTCATCCTCTGTATAAAATTAATTGTATATGTAATGTGCCAACATATAGACACAGTCAAAGTTAGTAATGACTGGTGTTATGTCATAATTTACCCCAAGAAATCCCAACATCCAGCAGTAAACGTAAAAAGTCCAATTTGATTCAATGCAAAACCAGCTATGACAAGCTTTGCAGTTACAGGTACAGGTCTCAGGACACACCTTCCAATAAAATTTTGTACATGTCCACATATATTTTTCCTCTTGGGGCTCTTGAGTTGGAATGATCTAAATTATACAGGCCAAATTTTTTTTACAAAAAAGGCGACAGGAACATTACATAATATACTATATGAAATTTATTAACGTTAAACTTTAAGCACAAGGCAAAACAAATACATACAGTAATGCAGTTTAAACATCAATTGTAATTCTATACAATTTTGTTGTAATACTTTAAATATCAATAAGTGTTTGTCTACGAAATCTACATTATTGAGATCAAGAAACAAAAAACATTAATGTTAAGTGTTTATGTACAAATTGTTTTCATAATTATCTATTAATTTTATGGCTTATATGTACAATGGCAAAAGACTAGCATTTATTAGACAGACAAGCTTTGTAAAATTGTTCTTATACCTTCAAACACACCTAGCAAACGCTAATGTGGCATAATACGAATATTTGAGAAAAGCTATGTATATCAACATTTTTTCTTCTTAAATACCACTAAATGAGGTGATAAAAAGTGTTTATTGTAATTGTTTGTGTATTTCTATGATAATTATGTAATTTATGACTTGATTTCTGAAGCTTCTGATGCTGTAATTCTGTGTTCTATTGATGCTGAATGTTCTCTAGCTTTTAATCGTAGTGCGTCTATGCTTGACTTGCGCATATCCACGCTCTCATGGGCTGCTGGGTCATTTGCAAATAGTCTTGCGGCAGCGAGACTCTCCGCAGCTGATGTCATAGTGGGGGCTGATGACGTCATAAATCCGGGATGAAGTGGCCCCGCAGTTGGAGGGTGAAGCATTACATTGTACCCTGCAAATATCCCTCCCAGTCCAGCGCCAGCTTTGTTCTGCAGGTAGTGAGCCGCTAAACTTGCAGGCGAAATTCCTCCTGTGGCAGCTTGATGTTGTGCATGTGCGGCCTGTAAAGCCAACATCGGATGTAAGCCAGGTATATTTGGTATCCTAGCCGCAAGTAAAGGATCGGGTCCGGTGGCCATGGGAAAGGGGTTCATCATGGGACCAATAAGATCTGGTAGCTGGTGCGTAGGTTCACAGGTCAGAAAGTTTGGACTGTCACGACCGAGGGCCTTTTCACGTTTGCGCCACTTTGCTCGTCTGTTTTGAAACCACACCTTAAAAGAGACAAACGAACATTGCATTTACAACGTATTAACTACTCATTACAGTTGTAAAATTCTCAGTAAGATACCATATCTGGCCTACCGAGTAACAACCAAGGGGTTCCAGGTTTTTGGGAGCACAGCATGTCATCACCTGGTCACTTAAATGAGTGCGATGATTCGTAGTTTCTATGGCACCTCTTTTACCCTTAAATAAATTCTTGGCAAGCTACGAGGTGCGTTTTAAGAGGTCTTTGTCGGCACAAACCACAGTTCCCCAATCAAAGTAAACTTTAATGCTGATTATTGAAAAGAACGATAAATATGGCGTAATATTATTTGGTAACTAGAAATTAAGTGAAAGATAGGTTGTTCAGCCTTTCATTCTGACGTTTTTATTGGAAATTTCTGATTGCCAAATTACAAATCAAAGGCTAAACATTTGGTATTTTGTGGACTTTTAAACAACATTATCTCCCTTTCAACGTCTCACTCAGCCACACAATGCTCTTTCTAATATCATTCCCAATCAAACTTAATTAAAGGTATTAAAGACCTATCGACTGAGATGAAGTGGACATTCAAGCCTATGGAATAAAATTGGCCAAATAGAGCAGAAGTTTCTTTTGTTCGGAGGACGGATATTGGGGACTGAAGCCCATGGGTGCGGTCTCTTTGGCCCATCATCCGCTCAGCCTCATTCAACTTCCCTTCCAACTCTCTCAATACGCCATAATGAGGCTACTAAAGGCGAACGCCAAACTTGGATAAAGTGTAACTTAAATCGAATTTCCGCCTGTAATTTAATTCCCTTCCAATTTGGAGCTGTATGTGGCGAAATCATCTGGAAAGCAAATATTAATAAAAGCTGTTACAAAGAGTGTATGGAGCAATTTCGATCGAGTCGGGGGCTGATGAGGAGTTAGTTGATGGTGCGAGTATTGATTTGTGACACTCACTGCGGACGCATTCCATCAATGGATGCAAATTGCTCAATTTGCCTTTTCTTTGCAGTGATTTGCCTATATTCTAATTTCTCTATTAAGATCATTTATGTGCTTGAGTGATTACAACTGTAAGCAATACGAGGAAAGACCCATTGAAAACCTCATTAGTCATCAGGGACGTTTGCCCTTCGACAATAATTCCTTAATTACAAATCTAATAAAGCGAATTTTGATCGCTGATTGAAATTCATGGCCAGTAACTTTCGGCAGAAAATATTACCCACAGAAAGATTGCCATTACATTAGTACCGCGGCGTTTATCTATAGACAATGAATTCAATTGTCAGAAAGCAGATGAAACTCCCGATAGCAAAGAACGGGCCTAAAATTGCTCCCTCATCAAATTAGCTCGAGGCACGTTGACATATAATTCGCAAATTTGTTATTGAGTTGTATGGGTAATTTAGTTGGACTACTTTCTGTCGCGTCTGAAATGAACATCGTTAGCTGAAACAAATTGAATGCTCCAAGTCAAAGGAAGCTTGCCTTTCTCTTAGCTGCTAAATAAAATGACTCAACATTCTTGTGAAATCAAAGATTCACGTTATTTATTTATTCATTTGGACCCTGCAGTCTTTGCCCATATTTGGGAATTATCTACAGCAAATATTAACTAAGTTAAATTAATCTCTTTTTGTGATTGGCTTCGAGTACTCAATTATAATTTCTTTCTGAATAAAGTCAATAATAGATTAATGGTGTCCATTCGATTGGTTAGCATTAAAGATTATTTGCCATCATAACTATAATGTTCCCTTAATTATATTGATATTTGAACATTTGGAACGGCTAACACTTATGAAACACTCTGGATGTTGATTGCAAAACGGTTCACAGAAATTGATTTGCAAAACAACACACTACTTGAGAAATCATGGCTCAATTTTTGTCAATAAACGTTTGGAAAATGATACCCAGCTAAAAGACTAACAATTGCAAAGCCCTCATCTCCAAATAGATAACTTAAAGACAGCAATTAGCATAAAACTTCCCCCGATGCCCAATTTGAGGCAATTCAAACAGAAAAAGTTACATCACAATAATCAAACAATCCTTGAAAATTTCTTTGACATTGGAAAAGTCTTTCCAACTCCATCAAGTGTGATTAGTAAATTGCGCATTGATGAAATTATTGGGTACGACTTTCGATTGAGGAATAATTTGCAATTTGCAGAAACAAAATAGACAATTTCTTTTAATTTAATGTGATCTCCTAGCAATTTTACCTCAGTAATTTGATTCATGTGATCTGATTACCTCATGGCTCTGAATACGGGGAAAATGAACAGCATTGTGTACGAGATGCTTTGTATAGTATTTTCTCTCCACAGCAACACCATTGTTAAGCTTTAAGGAATGTACGCTTTATCAATTAGATATTAACCAAAAGAAAATACATAAAAAGACAAATAAAAAGAAAAAGACGGCAGAAAAAGGATGGAGTAAAGAAAAAGAGAAGGCAGATGATACTTAGGAAAGGAAGAAATAAAATTCAAAAGACAATGGACACAGCGCAGTTCTCGGGATGTAGGAATTGACAGGAAGTTACCATCAGTAGGATTTTTACATAAGCACCTTAATTTATCTTCATTAGAATGAGACTTTTCTTTCAACTATCTCGTACATTGTTCAGACGCAATGAATTTCGGATGAAAGTTTTTTAAATAAGAGAATAAAGCAAGAATTTGTAAGACTTGAGAAAGTTTGTGAGCGGTCACGACATCCAATACACTTCATTGATAGCAAGTCGACATATCCCGCTAAGGTTGAGATCCCAAATTAGCCAAATTTGCCCCCAATTTGAGTGATTCTACTAACAAAAGACACTGGGGTCGTCCATTCTAATTGTAAACTTATTCCTCCTAATCATGCAATGAGAATTGTTGATAAAATACAAATGGTAGGTAGTTAGGTTTGTATCATGCCTAGGAAAGCCTAATCAACAGCAAGTTATTCGTGATTAACTCATCACGAAGACTTCCACTGTTGAAAAGGAAACCTCTGCCTGCGCTCAGACTTTTAATAAGCCAAATTCTCTACAATTAGACGAATTATCACAAAACTGACAAAGAAAAGGGAGTCAGAGTCAAACTTAGGCTTTTGAAGCGAGACCTACATATTTTCTTGGATTCAAATATTTTTCTTTAGATTATATACCTATTTATATTACGTTAATAATTGGGTATGGGAAACACCGCTTGAAGTACAAATTGTTGTACCGGTATTAAAGAAAGGTCAACCGATTTGCCTCAGTGACACATGGTTCAAATATTTCAAATTCACCACCTAAATTTAATTTAATAATTTATTTTCCTACGTTTACGCTACTTAGGGAAATTATCTGGTACTTCAACTTTAAACTTTCAATTCAAGTCAGTAATTACTTGAATAATTAGAAAACTGATAAAGCATATCATACAAACATAAAGACTACTCGAAAGTTTTCAACAAGGGTATTAATTTGATCGGTGTCTTTATTCACTGTTAAGGACCCACCTCAATGAGACACCCGTTCTTGAAAGAGTTTTCTGGCTAAAGACCTCTCTCCTCTCATGTCTACATTATATTTAACCTTTCTTGATTAATAGGAAACATTCGGATAAATTAAAGGGTGCTACTTATTAGCAATATACACGACTGAGTCCATTTAAATTCAGTAAATTTGAAAAGCTATCCTCACCCTTCTTTGTACGTAAGTGGGAGGTACGGGTATTGCTTGGGATGCTGTTTTGAGGTACTTGTCGGATGGGTTTGTCAGTAATACCACAACACTGGACACATCTCCCCCGTGGAGAGAAAATTAGACAGATGTTTGTGTCACAAATTCCCTTTACAATTCAATTTTCATTCAGATCACTAACTGCTTATATATTCTACAGAATCTACACCCATTTACATGTCTATCATCAATTTGATCTATGCAGTTCATCTAGAAGTCTCCATATATTTTGTTTCAAATTCACATTTTTGCATGATCTTTCTTACACATTAAAACTTACAAAGATTTTAAGCTTTAGATCTGTCCTAAAATCATCTGAAATCTCCAGATCTGAGATACCTCTTTAACAATTTCTCATTTTTGAATACATTTATTTTTACATTTACTTTTATTGCAAATAGCTGTACACTGCTTTATCGTGAGTGCACTTTAGCTCTTCTATCTAATATTCAATTTAGTCACAAAAACCGCAACAGTTAGGCCCCCATAAGCAAATATAAAAATGTCGTGTAATACATCTGCTGTAACATGTATGAGACTATTGTCAGACCCACACTACTCCTTATTCCGAATACTGGCTTATTACCATTTCTTTGTGAGACGTAGGTGCTGCATCACTTAATTATTGTTAATTAACTATCATTGTACAATCAATTGCTCTCAGTGTTGTAAAACAAAGCTGCATTTAATTTCAAGTACTTTTTTCCCGACAGAGATCTCCAAATTGTTACCTTGCGACTCCCACGAGGATAATTAACTTTTTGTATTAATA
The DNA here is from genome assembly GCA_038406195.1 of Haplosyllis anthogorgicola. Classification (NCBI taxonomy): domain Eukaryota; kingdom Metazoa; phylum Annelida; class Polychaeta; order Phyllodocida; family Syllidae; genus Haplosyllis; species Haplosyllis anthogorgicola. The sequence goes on from JBCAUI010291743.1 coordinate 7,183, forward strand.
AAACTTAACTGTTCGAAGATTGATGGGAATTTCAGTTAAATAATAAGAGTAACGTGATCTCATCTTAAGAAGGCAATGTTGACTTTTCAACTCTTAAACTTAATAAGATTGACAAACACTATAATTGTCTTTAAGTCCGTATAAAATAAACATATTGCATAATTTTATAAAATAATCACCTCTCACAGAGGATAATTGGTTTTAAACAAATAGAGCCATTAGTGTTAATTCACTTCTACTTGTGGAAAAGTAAACATTTAGACATTTGTTAGATCATTGCACTCAGAGAAAGAATAAACCAAAAGTGACACTTTAATCTTCTCTATTGTAAAATTAATCTTAATAAAGTATCATTCATTATTAAACTGTCAACACTGGATAATAATTATAATATTGATAATCTATTTAGTGTTTTATCAGCTTGGGATCAACCACACAATGTTCAATGCTACATTTTCCCGAACCTGCCACCAAATAATTACCAGTTCATTATGGATATTAATAATGCTATGATGAACCATACGGACAATGGTATAAAGCTATAAGTGCTATTGTGGTTTTCATTGGAGGTATTACAATTATTTCCAGTGCCTTGGCTAATTTGAAATGACAGCATCTGTCAATCACCTGCCTCATTAGCTATTTACCACTTCGGGATTTTAGGTGTGTTAAGTAGATTACCATTTGAGATTACGGTGGCGGGGTGTATACACAAACAGATCACTATCTAAAGCTAAATATTGGAAAATACTTTATTTAACTTAAAGCAATGAACATCCAATGATATTATTTTTCTTTTATGGAGAACTACAAGCAAAGTGCTACTCCTAGTTTGATGTTCACACGAAGATAGATGATATCTGCCTTAATTTAGTATTGATACATGAAATACGTGCGGCTTACAAATCATCGCACTCAAAGACATTTTAAATGATATTTTGCATTTTGATCTATCTGACCTACATGAAAACGATTTTATGTCAGGCAATTTTGTCTAACTTCAAAGGCTGAGTAAAAATTAAACTGAACCAACCTGTACTCTAGCTTCAGAAAGATCGAGTCGTAGTGCGAGTTCCTCTCTGGTGAACACATCGGGATATTGAGTCTTCTCGAAGGCCCTCTCCAGCTGATGGAGCTGATACGTCGTGAAGGTCGTGCGACTACGGCGGATCTTGCGGGGTCTGTTCCCATTCTCTCCGCTCTCGCTCCCGGGACTTCCTTCCTCTCCGCCAGACACAACCCCTTCGTCCTCTTCCCCATGTTCATTGTGTCTGGGCGTGCCTGTAACGTCTATTGTGTCATCTTCCCCAGATCTGTCAAGGCTGACGTCATGATCACTGTTGGTTACAGGGCTGCGTAGACTATCATCATGTTCAAAGGAGCTTCTGTCGGAGTACGAGAATGAGGTGTCTCTGGGGGCGCTCATGTCATCTGATTTGTACTCAGTTTCCGGTGCGGAAGAAGGCCGTTTAGCCGTCATAACAGCTGAACTCGAACTCTTCTTTAATTCTGAAAGATTAGAATCAAGTTCATTCACAAGTTCCTGTATGACATTTATTGACCTGTTAAGGAAACACCCTACTATAAAGCCACCTGTGTCTGTTAATTAAGATGTTTTATTCACATTAACGGGGCAATTAATTTGATTTTAAAATTATTTGCTGATAATTTATATAGTTCAGACATTAATTTAGCCATCTCTATGTGCCATGTAGACACTTGCAGGTGTTTAATTAATATTTTTCTCAAATTACAATTTTTTTGTGTGATCATCTTGCTGAAATTGTCTTCATTTTAATAAAATTTGAAATATCTCGTCATTATAATTATTTTATGAATGTTAATATCAAATAGATGAAGGACAAATACAAACAGAAACTATTATAAAGCTACCCATAGGACTTAAAATTAAGTTTAGTCAACTGTTACGATACACGAATGTTAATATCAAATAGATGAAGGACAAATACAAACAGAAACTATTATAAAGCTACCCATAGGATTAAGTTTAGTCAACTGCTACGATACACAATGTTAGGCACAATCATATTACCAAAGCTATACTTTTTAAACTGTATTATACATATTTAATGTTTTTTGTCGAGCCTATTCCATTTTGTAGCACTGTCCAATGAAGGTCACAAACCTCCATATACAAACTTCACTTTCATCTAATTTTCAATTATTTCGCCGTACACCATATTGACAGTAGCATTTATTTCGGTTTATTGCGACAAATCTATGTTTATATATCATTGCAAAAATACATTGAGATCCGTGGGAGAAATTACTTGTTCTTCACTTTTATCAAATTAATTGTCGGAATACTAAAGGAATAAGGGAGAAGTGGTTAGCATGGGCGGTTCATATCCATCTTGATATCAAATCATTAGTTTAAATTAAGCCATTCGAATTTTGTCACAATAAAGTCATGGCATTAAATCGTGATATGTGTATTTTGTCTTGTGTGATGTCTATGAATGTTTCATTTTTAATTAATCATAGAAGAGCTTTCATCTGCGGTTCGCAAATCAATCGCCTGAAATTGAAACCTTTTCGGATTCATAATGCAATAAAATGAATCATAACAAGCTGAACAAAAAATCAATATGGCAAAACTAATTACTGCATGGCTTCAATTATAATTCCTCAATTGGCCATTTTATGATGGAGATCCCATGTGTGTCCAAATAAAGTGTAAATGAGGTATCTAGCACATTTGGGCATGACAAAGAAATTATTACTGGTTGGTAACACTCTGTTTAATTTGGCCCACAGGGCAATGATGTTAAAAATTGTCATGAGAATACAAAGGTGTTTTTGTCTGTGTCGTCACAATTATTGCTTATTGAACCGCACGTTATTAGTAATTTTTTTCAATTATTTACAGGAAATTGTTTGTACATTTTACTGCTAATTGCCTGTAAACAGTTTTACAAAAGGAAAATGATCTCTTCAGTCATAAGTTATACATCTTTATTCAGATAGTTTTAAAGATCAGGTAAGTATATCACTCATCTATTTTGAACTGCTTTTGATTTATTTAATATTTTTATTAACGCAAACAAGAAATTGTTTTTAAATTACGATATTAGTATTTTTGTGAGAAAAAATCCGTATTGACTAGCGTTGTTTTAAAGTTACCGAAGGGCACACCGTAATCATTAAAATGAATTGACAGCCCAAAAATTTTTTTCGCTTATTACCGCGAGGCTAATTTAAATAAGGATTGCGCCGCAAAATAAAAGTTACCTGAAAAACAGTTTCTTCTGCTTCACGGATACTATTTGAGACAACTGCACAGACTATGTTAGCTGCGATTTATAGATGCATGGGTGTCCACGCATTCTGATTATAAACAGTGACATTAATGTTCATAACCATAAAATGTTGGATTATTTGAACTTACCGGTATTCGGGGAGTTTGACTGTGAATGTTGGTGTTCAGGGGAGTATCTTTCTGACGGTGAGATGGAGCCTGAGGCTGGTTGTCTCGCCACCCAAGAGTGAAGCTGTAGTTGAGGGCGGCCACTTGGTCCCTGGCCGCTGTCCCCACCATGCCCTGTCCTTCTGGTCACCATGTCTCCCAAAATACTGTCGATGCTGTATGACTTTGGTCTGCTAGGGTGATGAGAGCCAGCCATCATCAGGGCAGGGTTCGGTAGTGGTATGCCCGTATGTTTTGAGGTGCCACTAAGACATCCTACCATTACCTGCATAGGTGATTGTGACATAGTTTACTCAACTTTCACCGATACTTTTGTTTTAAAAAATCTGACAAATTCAGGGATCCAACTTTCGTCCTTTCTCTTTGAATTCGTATCACTCATAAGCCATCAAACTCTTTGTACTTCTGTCGTATTCTTTCCGTTAGATATAAGTCAAGGTACAATTGTTTGTAAGTTTACTATTTCATAGTAGTAATGCCTATGAATTATTCTCTATTGTGTCCTCCAATTTCTGTTTTCTTCAAAATTGTCAGGAACCGTCAGCAGTGACCTGCATGGAACAACTGAACGTTTCGGAGATAAGATGACAATATGAAGCGATCAATTACAATTCCAGCTCTTAAAGCACCGTTCCTTTCACCGTCCAGTGTTAATACAATTAGGAGACGATTAAACCGTTGGTCAGATTACAATTCACTCGAGCCTCCCAGCTCGCATAGCTCCCTCTCGCGAGAGATTTGATTGGCCAGGATCGCAGCACTTGGTTTGTAAGTTGCACTGAACTGCCTTAAATGATGCGACTTTGTCCTGCTTTATTTCCTCCCAACAGCTAATATAAACCTTACAAAACTAGTTTAATCCTTCTAAATTATATGTAGCTATCTATTAGAAATGGCAGCAATTTGTAAGCGCCTTGGTAACGAAACATATACTCTATAATCAACTGTTTAAGTATTTGTTTGAAAATTAAAGACATCTAAACCATCATTCAGAATTTGTTAGGCACAGTTTAGCTTGATAAATAGCTCAATTGGAAGAAGGAATTTCATTATCCTGCACACGAATAGGTTGTTTTCAAGGATGGTTAGTAATATTCTAAGGATTCAGTACCCAAATAAGAATGGCCCGTATTTAACTATTGTTACACTTTGCCAAAACCAGCTATTTCCAATTAGTTCTCCCTCCTCAGCTAATTATGAAATTAGAAGCTCTACTAACTGGAAGAAGTATATGCCCACCTTTAACATTGAACCCTTTTGTTAACACTGGAATTGAAAGGAATAACTTAGTTTAAATCTTCTGTGTAAGAAATTGTTGGTATTTTATATTTCCTTGTATGAATATAGGTCTTTAATTAAATTACAGACCCGGCAGTTTACATCGCATCTAATTGTCCGCAGCAGCAGACAGGACCTTAACCTATTGTTAAGCAAATTACTATCAGTCAGTAGCCTCGCAAATCCTACTATTCTGCAACTGTTTTTAATTTCATTTGAATTTGTTGATGTTTCTCTCAGCGGGACGACTGTATGCAGGAGCATGAAACAAAAAGATTTACGGAAGCTACAGATTCATATTAATTCCCATTAATTAAGATCAGATTTTTCTGACATCATCCCGCTGTTCCTCCCTATCTAAGTCTCTTATGAAATTTACTTAACAGTCGATTAATACAATTTATTGTTGGTACACTTAAGCAGCACCATGCCTACTTTAATTTATTACATATTAATAGAAATATTCTCAGGAGACAAACTCTCACAAGTCCTTCCTTTGTTAAGGGCTAAAAAAGTGTTGGAATTTGATGCAGTGAGGCAAACATGTCTTTTGTTGAAATAAACTCTCTCATCACCAAACATTCACTTCACTGAGTATCTTTTTCAGAACTTCTTTTCAATGGACTCATTTCAAACCCAATTTAACGCCATTTTTATCGCAGTTAAATAGCTCTCATTGAAAGAGGGTTAGAATCATTGGTCTAATTGGAATTAATACGTGTTTTTAGGGTATAGAGGCTCATCATTTGACACCTTGTAGAGAAGCCCAGGCGGGCAAGAAGCTCAATTTGAGCAGAAAAATGAACCTTCAGGCCAGATTTTGTTGTCGCCAAATATTCATTCAAAAGGTTTATTAACGGACTTATTTGTGAAGCATGTTATATTGGAAAATATGAAAAGAACCTAAATTCACAAGAGGCAAGTAAAATTGGTACTGAAGTGGAAAACTGCCTATTGAAAACTGGTCCTGGTATTAAACAAGTCTTTAGATCTGTTCAACACAGACACTTTAGATGAAAAATATAATAAAGCATGGACTGTTACCCCCATAGGGTGAGACTAGCTATTAAATATTGTGAAACCCTTAGGGCAAAGATTTATTGGACTATACATCAATTAATGCACAAAGGGAGAGGTTTCAACAAAATACACACATAATGTTCCACAAGTTTACACAAGCATTTTATTTGCAATACTTTTAAACATTAAATAAACTCAGTTAGGTATCAATTCAATTTGTTGAATTTAGTTGTTATTGTAGGTTGAGAAAGGTATTTCTATCCAATTAAATGTTTAACCATAATAAATTTGGACGTTATGTTGGACTTTACACTAACGGTATTACTTAAATTAAACTAGTTAACAATATTTTGATAAATTGTGCCATGTAACAATCAAATGCGACAAACGTGCCAAGAAAACTAATTGTGGTATATCCAAACAATTAACTCAGGGATTCAAAACGAAAGATTTAAACTTGAGCTTAATGTGGCAGAACACTCAACGCCATTAGATCATTTACTTGTTTGGGCATTTAAGGCACTTAATCAGGTTAATTTAGTCAGTTTTCAACTGCTTATACCACTTTCGTAATCTTCTTTAGCATCATCTAACTGTTTGGTTAGCAGGATCTACCGTATTGTTTTGTGCAAAACACTCAACTGAGATAGAACATAAACATTTACACAGCCAAACCAATCTTCATAATTCCTCCTTTGTCTTTCATGACGAGGAAGAGTGTATCTTTAATATAGTTAATTATGACAACTTTTCCTTTAAGTTTACAACCATTTGTGTTACCAGAAATTAGACATATGCATAACAACTAAAACAAATATTTTATTAACTGCTGCCACATGTGTTTATGTATATTTAAGACAATATTATAAATTGGACTACACGCCGTTTAAATATCGCTACACATTTTTGACGAGTATCAGTTTTGACAAATATGGCATCATATGTTAAACAGGACAATCAGATTTAGTATAAAATTTCTATGTCAATCCTTGAGATACGAAAATTTTAAATAATAATCTAAAGTATATTTTGTTACTACACAAGACAGTGAATTTTTTACATGGAAAAAAATTAGGTACAAACTTGCAAACAGCATTTGCAAGTCCTTAATGTGACAAGACGAGGGAGGGGTGAATGGATGATGGACAGGACTCGATGTAAATTTTTCTTCTGGTTTGTAACAAAAACTTACTCCGTGATGAAATATCAGCTCTCTTTTTTGTTGTTTATCGAAAATATGACAACATATTAACCATGTTAGAAGCTACGTACACATTTGACAAGTGCACCAATTTACTGCGGAAAAGTAGTCTTACTTTAGATACAGAAATTACATTATGGAGATGGGTTTCACAGGCTCTTATCGCAGTTATCATGGCATCGTTGACACCAATCTGCAAGAAAAGCTTGAAGGAAATCCGGACAATATGGCAAATATGGCGTCTCAACCGGACCTTGCCTTGGTAACCCTGGCTGGCCAAATCAGAAAATAGCGAGAACATGAGTAGCGACTGAGTGCTGGGTAAACCTTCCGCCATTAGCAGGCGAACTTAATTCGGAAGCTGTCCCCGTATAAGCAAGAAAAGATAATCAGATAGGAAATTAAGGTAAAAAGTTAGAGAGGCGGAGTACTCGAAGATTGTGCCAAATAAGGCATAAAGCTGCGCTATTAACGACCAGAAAATGAGATATTAAGTGCTAGTGATACTTGCAAGTGTCGCTTGCCTCCATTAGTCTAACTGAAAATTTAATCTTGTTCTGCAGTTATTGGCAAAACATCTGCCTGCAATTGCAATATTGGGCTCCTTTCCGGCTTTTCCTTGGATCTGGAGTCAGTCATATTTGCACCAGTTACTACTAACCAACGTGAACTGTATACATGTATCGGTTGTTAAAGATTTTATACCATCAATATGAGGATTAAGTTTCTAACGTCACCAATCCATCGGAAGGCCCATCTCTACAACTTGTGTCAGGCGATCCATAATTTTCTGGTACCCCAAAGAGACTCCCAAATTCATTTCAGATTTATATCTTATGTACAGCCAAATGATTAACAAACAATTTAGGCCTCGACTCTCAACTATGTCAAGGAAACATCTTAATCAACATCTACAAAAGATTTTGAATAAATTAATGTCATGTAAATGTCAAGGCGGGAGCCGCCCTCTCGAATCCGGGAGGTTCTCCGCTTCGGTCTCGGTCAGGCAGATCGCTTCCCGTATCTCTGGGCATCGGCTGAAGTCCAAATGGAGGTGATCCAGCCATGTTACGCTTACTTTGAGGCTTTATCAAGCCACCCAACATGGCGTGTGGCACAACAAATAACTACTAACTGAAGGACCCAGGCCGACAGGCACTGGGTAGAATGCTATTAATGACAACAATTCAGTAGACTCTGAAATGTCTCGTAAGACAGACACCTGGGAAGATGCATAAGCCAACCTGAAGGACACAAGGATGGATGTGTCCCCATAAATGGGGTCACACGTTCTTAAATACCCCTGTGGAGGGTTGGGAATGACATCATGCTCGTGATGTCACCATAGGAATGCTCAAATTGTGACGTAAAGCCTCGTAAAATGTTTGTATGGTGAGGTCACAGCCATGACGCATGTGCACTGGTAATTGGCTAGAAGGTGGCCGCCCCCGCAGGAGCGGTCGCACCTGGAACGGAAGACCGGAGCGGTCGCCCACAAGAATTTGCGGAAGAACCACCAAGGATGGTTTA
>JBCAUI010291854.1:0-15657 GCA_038406195.1 Haplosyllis anthogorgicola
GCCAAAATTGGATCTTTCGGATGAGCGCCCCCCTTGTTTTTCCGTAATTACCGCTCCGTACTGATCACCGTATCACATATGTAAGTATCCAAACATTTATACATTTGCACAGTGTCTTCATTATAGCTGTGTGTGACTGCAATGTATCCATTCTCCAAGTCAGCAAAGACACCATTTTCCTTTATCCGGGGAGAAGATGGATCAGAATATCAAGAAATCAAGGTGACAGGAGTTATTTTGTGAATGATTTGAACTTTCAGATCTGTTCAACAGATCCATAGACACTAGTGGTAATGTGTACCATTGCGCACAATTGCGGAGAAGTGCATTGTGTAACCTATATATAAGTTTTAAAAAGTGTGCTTAGTATATAAGGACTCAGATTCCATCTTTATAATATTTATTTAAGTTTATTTCAGAATTTATGGCTTAACTAACACTATATAATCATACATACATGTATCTCAGGTGAACTTTGTATAATTACAAATGCGCACAGCGTATTTATGCACTGTTTTTGTCACACAAAGTCGTAAATTCAATGCATTAATTGTTGATTTCAACTTGCATTCCATTGTATTACTCCATTAGTACAAACAGCCTCGTTTCTGATCATGTCTGTATGGTGACAGATCTGTGTGTTTATTTGCAGTAAGCGTTCAAAGTCAGAATGTCTATGTGCCACCGTTTACATCACATTTATTTATTTATTTTACATTGCCTTTATTTAAACGCTGTAATATTATCCTTTCTTTTGTTAAAGGGGAGATGTAATGATATCATTCAGTTGTGTACATTGTGTCATAATGTAAAGTAATGTCTTATGTTCTAACATTTTTTGCCCCCTGGCCCCCTGGTTACTGGAATCGAGCATGGAGCAATGGAGGCTCAAATAAAGTTACACAGTTAAGATCAATTGTTTGTCTCTGTTACCATCGGCAAGAACATCACAGAGACAGTGACTTTGTACATCACTCTAAATTTTCACCCAGAGCAATCATGTCTATATATGTGTTATCATGCAGATCGTTGAAAGATGTACCCGGAAACATAAATATGTCAACCTTATGGCCAAAATACTCAAAATAGTTATCCTTACAGTCCGTCAGCCCTTATCCAGTAGGGTACCGACTGTTTATTAACGATTTCAAATTAAACTCTTATTTCTGGTCAAGTTTACATAAAATACACATGTACACCAAAGTGTACACATTGTGTTTTCTTTTAGAAACAGTATGTTCTAGAATGTCTATGTGACACAGTTGATCTTATTCAGTTTAGATATGTCATTTTGGGTTGTTTTACAGTGCATAGCGCATACCCTACTGCCTCACGTATAAAATGTGTACCTGACGAAAGTACACAAGTGATACACATTTTGGACTTGGGGAATAAGCCGATTAAGACAAGTAATGACGTCACCTAAACGCAGATGTACAACGTGCAGATTACCTTAAAATAGTGTTCTGGACGAGAGGGGGTTTCCCGGGTCCCTGATGTTTGCTGCAAATTTCACATAAAGAATAGAAACGACATAAGCACAGGGGAACAGATGGGTGTCAACAAAATGAAGGTAAAGTATTAGATGTAAGACACAAAAAAATTTGTAAAAAATTAGTGGTCAAATTGTTAAAGGGTAGGCACACAGCTATTTTACGGTTATTTTGTTGGCACCACTCTTTCCTCGGTATACACATTGTGTCTTCAAATGAATTGAATTGCCTGATACAGTCTATGTGCAAAAACACAAAACAAAGAAACCACCATTTCTACCTATGTTTACATAATGGTGTAATTTTCCTATACTCTCTAAGATTGTTTTCTGTTTCTACTTACATTTAAGGCTATCACTCCACGGGAGACAATATTTATATTTGTTTGCATTGTCTAGACAAAACAAAACTGCTATTGCAAAGGCTGGCTACAAATCAAAAGTGCATTGAAATAACATCTGAAATATATTACCTTTCCATTCGGTCCATAGAACTTTTAATCTTTCTTTGTGTGAGGATGATTAAATTCAGAATATTTCCCAGTATTCCGAATATTGCTATGGCAACAGTCACTCTAGCGTATAAAATCCACTCAACATATTCATAATAATCTGTGACGTCATCGTGTTTATTTGTGACGTCAAATGATATTGAAGAATTCTCTTGTTGTATCCCGTATCCATTGTCGGAATGGTTAACATTGGCCCCAACAGGGGTGCATTCTCCATACTGATTTTGATGCATATTGTTCACTGCCCAATGTGAAATTCCCAGTTTAGTTTTAAGACGTAATGCGAGTATAAAACCTCCTATCCGACCAACACTGGGTCACATGCGCAGCGTAACATTTCTCCCAGTAACTCTGGCTGGGTTTAACATGAACTTCTTGCTGCCGTCAGTTTATCATATGCTAATTTCCTGTATTGCTGGTAAAATGTTGTCTCGTGTCGTTTAGAAATTTATCAACAGTTAATACACTACCTGTCCTCGAATATCATCCTTATTTATGCTGTTGTAATATTACCTACACAGTTCACAGAGTTCAGCTAGAGCTCCTTTGCATTAAAACAGTTGTCACCACCAAAAGCTGGACTTTTATGACGTAAGACACTCATCACAGACGGATTCTGCTGTTGGTTATTTATCAGGTTATATTCAAACACTTTGCCACTTGTATCCAGCGAAGAGTTATCTTCGTTTGTCGGAATACCAATTTCAGGCAAATGATTTGATGATTTTGATCCTTTTGTTGAAGGTGTGTAATTATACCATTAACAACACCTGTGCTTAAATTTCATTAAACTTCTTTTTGTGTTGTACTGTATTATATGCAGTCTACTTCAGTCTTTGAAATCTGAAAGTAAAAACAGAATAACATATATTGATTTAGTTATATGTGTCAATAGTACCAGCATTCTCATAAGATACCGAGTGACAGCTTTCATTATTCACTGAATTTTTGCAAAAATGCTCCAACTTTATTCCAAATACACAAATGCATGGCGAATTTGCGTTGGGTGTTATTGCAGAAAGTTGTTGATAATACTTCATATGTTCTGTATTCGTTGCATTGCTTGATAATATTAATATCAAGATTAACATCTGTTCTGTCTTTCTTGTTCTTTTTTGCTGGCAGATTATTTCTTCAAATAAAGAAAATATAGTGCGGTAAAAAGACAAACATTTTCCATATGGTTAATAGAACACCTTCATTTAGATTAATAATAAAATGTTTATCAAAAACAACATAAAGAAAAAACACAAAGTTAAAAGATTAATCACTATTAAGTCAACAAGAATTCAATTAGTGGTGAAACAACCTCACGACAAAGATTGAAAACTTTTTTTATTCCTCTCAAATTAATCTCTGCGTCTGAACAATGTCTTTTTGAAATTGATTGCCTTATTTGCCTTTAGGTGTGGAGGTAAGATACATTAGGAGCATTAGAAGTTTTGTCCAATATGTCTAGTTAGACAGGATTGAAATTTACTAATTTCAGTAATGATACCTCGATTCGCACATTCAAATGGCATAATTTTTGGTGGTTTACTGAAAATGGTTATGTACATCTGTATGTCAGTCACCTTGCGTTTGGTCAGGTCCGGTTATTGCTACTGAATTGTCCCTAATCATATATAATTTACTAGAAAAACCATAACGCATAACCATATCTGTCCGGTGCAGACTATTATTAGAACAAACGTGTGTAAAAAATCTCGCGAAAGTATGTGCCCATGCAGGATGATTACTCTCATTTAGTGGCAAATTCTCCTGTATCAGTTTCCTGAAGCAAAGTAGTTATTGAACGCAAGAAAAAAACAGTGATTTACCTGAGTAAATTGCAGGGAAAAGTTACTTGTTTTTTATTGTTTATCGTAAATGGATCTATGATTTCATGTGGCTAAAATTTCATAATTTACTCGGTACAAATGTTTGTTTCAGAGATGTTCAACTCGGTTGTTTGTTTAGTTAGTTTTTTGGTGGCAACCGTTTCAGTTCCTAATCTGGGACCAGCGAACAACCATTTGTGGGGCCACTGGTACCCCTGTTTCAGTATTGGAGTGGTTTTGCCCATGGGGTTTTAAAGCCAAGGTTATATTGAGTCACCTCTGAGTGCAATGCCTGGCTGGCTGGGACTTTTTTCTTACATGCACCGGTCGGGAGTCGAACTGTTAGTTTGTGTGTAGTCTTCATCCTTAATGGATCCTTAATGTGAAAAGCCGAGTTTAACGGGTACAATTCATATAAAAGAATGCCGTTTTATCGGTGCACATTGTCTGATACATGTAACACAGCCTTATTGAATCAGATGAAAAGATGAGTTTGTAACGGCATGTACAATATTGATTTGACTTTATTTCATTCAGACAAAACTTTGGTATGTACACACATTGAAACGTTATGTTCAGTTTACTGCGAGGTCTTTTTAAATACATTCTTTTCTTGTCCAAGTGCAATAAAATTGATTATTAGTGATATCTGTACAAGAGAACATTCCATCAACTGTAACTAATTATATGTCTGATGTAACCAGCTTTTGCTTGTCGTTTTTAATTAATTCTGCACTAAATACAAACTAATACACAATAATTGTTTCTCTGTTTCGCATTATTCATAAAATATATGTGGGAAGTACTGTTTCAGTTACACAATAAAACAAAAATACTTGTGATTAGATAAAAACAGTTATTTATTCTTTTATGTAATACCGTATTCCCCCAAACTCTAACCAGGTGACAGGACCAATTTCTGATAGGATGGTTTGAATACAAATGTAGAAATGCTAAATTTGGGAGGCACCAACATTTGTTTCACTTTGTTTAATACACCTTTGTATAATATGGATCAACATATAAAAAATTATTCATTGAGGAGAAATTTTATGATCGTCACCAAAGATTCATTTCATCATTTCAATTTTAAAATTAGGGAGAGGGTGTCGTAATTAGATGGGGTGCCATATTTAGAGGAATTACTGTACATTTCGATAGAAAAGAATTCTGTAATGAGAACTCTATTTTAGAAAGTACCTGGATGCCATTCATTCATAGAAAGGATGCTATGCTTTTTAAGAAAATTGAATGAAAGATATTTTTTTCGTTGGTGTATTTTGTGTGTATTATGGAAACATTTATGTACAATATGGAAAGAAACGGCTTTGTTTTTAAACTGACCACTTAGCATGTGTTTTCATCTTGCGCGAATTGCACCTTGTGTAACTCAGATTGTTCAACAGTCCTATGCTATTTACTTTAGGCCAGACTTTTTCTATTTGTTAGATTACGTATCAATGGAGGAAATTTTTGAGAGCCGCGATCGGGAAAAAAATAAAAATAAAAATTGACTTTGCTGTACATTTTGATAATTTTGATTAAAATCAAAATTAATGAATAATTTTTCTGAACAATGTTTCATCAAAGTGACAGGAAGTTATGATTTTGAATCATTTGGTCTTTGATTCGTTTTGTCTTTTTATATTTCTTCATTTCTGAGAGCGGCGGGAAACGTAATCCAACAAATAAAAAACGTCTGGCCTTACAGATTTGCAGAGTCAATCCCCAGGCTATGTTATCAAAACTCACAAAGAGTGAACATACTGATATCAAAGTATTGGATTTCTCGCCAGACAAACCTTGGAGCATGTTGTTCAAAGCTCTGATTCCATCAAAATAGGATATGATTTTCAGTTTAGCTCTGTTGGTAGTTGGATATGATGATTTCCGAAACATTCAAGGTTTTTCCAAATTGGTTTTAATGGAATTAGGCTAATTAGACTAATTAGCCTAATTATGTTTTCTGGTTTTTTGAACCAAAATTGGCAAATACCGAGAAGGACTTGAAATACTAATTCCTAATTATAATAATGATACTGAAATTTAAACCAGAACTTTAATTGGAATAAAGCAACAATACAGTCCATCCAGAAAGTTTTGTACGGGGTGTTTTTTGCAGATAATTTTCTCTAAAATGGATCAATCAATCTAAAACTTTACACATATGAAGAATGAACAGTGCTTTAAAATGGTGTACAATTTCAAAAAGATTGATGAAAAAGTTTGCAAATGGGAGGAAATAAGAAATTTTAAGTGGGAGCAAAATTGGGCAAAACACTAAATTCCTCCATTATCACCCATTTTTGGCAAAAATCCCATTGAAATAAATTGAAAGTTTTGTGATAAAATTCCCCATATTTCAAAAGTTATCCTCAAAAATCACCCCGTACAGGACTTTCTGGATGGACTAATAAGGCTAATAAGCCTAATATCGAATAGTAAACCAATTTGGTAAAACCTCGAATAACAATCTTGGTTTTATGATGAAGTACACTCTATGCCACGAATAACACACATTAGACGAGAGTCAAAGTCCTAACTAGTCAATTTGGAAGAGCCAATACTGAGAAGACAGCTGCCATCAGAAATAAACTGGCAACGTAGTGCACAAAGACCAAGTACCCAGAAAATTATTTTTAGTTTCAACAATGATTTTCGTGAACTTAGTAAGTAATATTTCATGTTTAACCTTATCTAATACTTTAAATATTTCATGATACAGGCAGCTGTTTTCTAGATTTATATTCACTATAACAGATGATAAGAGAGATGACCTGTCGGTGCACAAAGCCTCATGCCGTATTGTTTTACAAATCTCAATTTTCTACCAATATATTCTATAAATCTCCCTACTGATTGGCTTTAAACCAAAGTGACCTCCTAAAGCTCAGCTCCGTAACAGGAGAAAACCACAGATCCTTGTAGTCGATACAGAGGGCCGAAATACCCGCTATTGGGCATTCAGCTCAATAAACTAAAGATTCATCGCCAAAAATGTTTAACCTAGTCTAATACTTTAAATATTGCATGTTGTGAACAGCTGTTTTGCCAGATTTATATTCACTATAATAGATGATAAAATAAGCTAAGATTCATCGCCAAAAAACCCCCACGACAAGTGGAGGTTGCTGACGAGAAGCCATTAGGCCACCTGAAGCAAACATCTAATGATGAAATGTTGCTTTCACTAGGTTTATTTTCCCGAACAAGCAGTCTGTTCGCTGTGTTTACCTTACACTTCTTCTTTTGTTTTCCTTGCCTGGGGTGAGACGTTTTGTGATTGTACATCAGTTGGTAATATGTTGGATATGGAAACGAATTTTTTAACCGAACAGCTTTGTCAATTTTGCAAATTTTTTGTTCATTTCAATTCGATACAATAAAGGGACAAAGGATTAAGGGTTTTAGCTTATTTCAGTTCAACATTTTTGTGCTTTTACTTATTAAATTATGGCAAATGAATGGCGTAATGGGGCAACTAAAATTTTATTTACATACAAGCAAATCGGCAAGATAATCTTTCCGAAACGTGACAAAGCTATAAAGACCGTGAAATAGATGCACTGGCGGATCCAGGATATCTCGTGGGGGGCGCCCCAATTTTTACCCATTTTTTGCGTAAAAATTGCCAATAAAATGAAGAAATTTTGGGCTGTACGGAG
Organism: Haplosyllis anthogorgicola; assembly: GCA_038406195.1. Lineage (NCBI taxonomy): Eukaryota > Metazoa > Annelida > Polychaeta > Phyllodocida > Syllidae > Haplosyllis > Haplosyllis anthogorgicola. Next base: position 7,490 of record JBCAUI010291854.1, read on the forward strand.
GGAGGGGGGCGCCCTTGGATCCGCCAATGAGATGCGTAAGCTGGTAGTGCTTAGTTTTGTATTCAAGTGCAAATTAAAGTTTAAAACAAAGCAAAGAATTGATGAAAAGTTTCATCCCTTGGTACAGGATTTCGGATTTCTTTCGACAACAAACAACCTACATAAATCGTATCAGAACTTTAACAAGGTCTCTCAAGGGAGCTCCCTTTTCTACCTTTATGTATACAATTGATACGATTTCTGTGTAATAAGAATTCGTTAGGACCATATGTTTTAGATGTCTTCCCGTAGACAAATGAAGATATATCTAATTACTAAGCCGGGCCTGTCCTCAGTCCACAGAAAAAACTATGACGTAGATGGTGACGTGACGTAACGTTACGTAGCGTGACTTAACGTCGGGGTGGGAGTTTCCCGCTGGGTTCCAAGCGGGTTTCACTAGTTTGTTACACAGATAGCATACGCAAACGCCGTACAATTTTAAAGCAAGATAGATCTACCAGTATTTGTATAAAGGTAAACCTAGGTCACCGTACCAAAAGTAGCTGTAACTTCAAAATGTCTTCCACACAAACATAGCTAAGTGGAGTACAGTGTTTTGCGATTGCTTTCTGCAGGACTAACGCTTGTCCAGTATCACCGTCTTACGTAAAACCATAAACCATTAGTGTTGCTATGGGTGTGGTGACCGAATTTCTCCTACACATCCTGTAAATAGTCTAAAGTTAGTGGCATTGAGAAATGATCTAATTTAGCTAAGTAACCAACAACTAATTGTTTTTGCCTTCAATGTTGTAATTTTTCCGTTTATGAGGTTCTCAATACCAATACTAATTACTTAACTTACTGACATTTAGAAATTCACTCATTTGATTAACGTAACTAATAATCTTGACGTAAATTCGATCCCTTTCTTTTAGTTGGACGGTTGGACGACACAATGCAATAAAGCTTGTTTTGAATGAACCACCCACTATAAGTTCACCCAAATCAGTGTGAAATTAGTGTAAAAACCCCTAATTCGTTGGATAGAAAATAGTTCGTTAATTGCTTTTAGTTCCACCAAAAGAAGGTTCGCCTAAGACAAATTTCACTGTACAGTAAAACCTGCATTGGACAAATTCTCCATTTACCATGAAAAAAGTACATTGATGAGAGTAGTTTCGCTCAATGGAGTATAAAATACTAAGTAAAAATCAGTTTGGTGATTGATAGTTAGTACGTGGAAGCCAGTAGTTTGCCCAATGGCTAGTATGCCCAATACAGATTTAACTGACAGTTAATCCTGCGTGATACAACTTGCGGTTCAGACAACTTAATTGAGGATGATCAGAAGCTTCCAAGCGATCGTGGTCTTGTGATTTTATGGATTCGTTACAAGCTACAAATTACGGCCTATTTGTCAATTGCCTTTGCCTTTGAGATATTCCAATGTTTGCAGCTTCGTCTCTAATGTACATCTGTGGAATTTCTAAAGTGCTCTACAAGGCTTGACCAGGCGCAAGCTCCTCCATGCACGATGTTCAGTTGTTCTACCATTCCAGATTGAAAATTTAGGCGTGCGTGTCAAATCGCTCGCTATTGCTACAGTAGGGAACGAAATGTAGCTTATTTTTATTGCCCGCCAGGTGCTGCTATAATTGAGGGGAGGCAGAAAATTCCTATGCTTTACCACAGCAGTTCAGCATACCATCACATCATTTTAACTACAAAATCGCTTGTCATAAGATACGTTGTACTCTACTGAATTATTATTGACATCTAGCTTACACATACACCATCATCTTGAGGAATTGTAATTGTAGGCTACAATTACTTTTACAGACGATTTTTTATTTCATATTGAAGGTACCCTGACAGTGAACAATTCTGAATGTAATGAAGTTGAATACAAAGGTGTTTACAATGAAACAAGAAGTTACTAAGTCCATGCTTTTTGCCCGAAGCTATGGTTTTGCATGTAAAAAACATGCATATTACTGGGCCTGAAATAATTAAGGATAATCATTTTTTTCCGCGAAGCATCTTATTCCATTTAACATACACTTAATATAATTCGTGAAGATAATGGTTTGTATAAAACCAGGTAATTGGATAATACTCTGTTGTTTCTATGCGGCAAGGCGCACCAGAAAATTATATGTGACCAAGGGAACAGCACAGGGGAATACGAAAAATACAAAGTATATGAAGAAAAATAGACTGATCATTTATATTAAAATTAGTCACAGATGAAATTCATGTCAGTTTGGAAAAATAGCACATCAAAAGCACAGCGTGGAGGTCTTTTGTTCTCCGTTTTGTTCTGTACGTTTCCAATTTGATAGGAATTTCTGGAGCTGATTCCAGGAGAGCTAGCAGGCGAGATGCTTGCTGTGTAGCCTTAAGAAAAGTTCTTGGAATAATGAAAAAGAACATTATCTTCTTTTCATTTAATCACACCAGAAAAAGGCTATCAAATCATTCTACAAGCATTTGTTGTTTCCAGGAGGTTTGCAAGGAATGCATGATCAGCCACAGGAAGTTGATTAAGTGTTGCACTCTGGGTAATTGAACCAGCTGTCCTATCACAGCTGCGTACACATCACATGAGTCGGCTATTATTCTCTGATTAATGACATTGATGTGGAATCTTTCTCACCTTGTACCAAGTGTAATAACAAACTTCTGACATTTCTGATATTCTTCTGGTTTTTATGACAAGAAAGAGCTTACTTTGTGATTGGAAAATTGTATTCATTTGCGGATCTAGGGAGGGGGCGGCGCAGGAGGCGCGCCCCCCCACGACCAAAATTTTCTTCATTTTCATGTAGTTTTTCTCGATTTTTGGGCGAAAATAGGTGAAAATTGGGTTTGCGCCCCCCCACGGGCTGGGCGCCCCCCGTACGGGAAATCCTGGATCCGCCAATGGTATTCATGCAAATATACACACGCTGCTGATTTTATTATCAGACATTCATCAGATGTACGCCATATTTCCTTTGTTTGATGCTGAATACCTTCACGATATGAGTGTTTAGTCTAGATGTGCTACAGTATTTGTTTTGTAGTGAAACAAATATTCCATCTCTCGTCAGATATTCTTGTAATCATTTGTGTTTGATGTAACTCCTGAAATTTCCATCAATTTGGAAACGTACAGAACAAAAGAGAAAACAAAAGAACTCACATTGTGAGATATCTTTCACTCATAAAAGAGATTTAATTGAATTAGTTCTATTTAATTTATTACGCGCGCCATTTTCTTTCAGACGTACCACTTTTTTCCGCAAGTATCAAACTTTTGCTTTCATGTGGAAATTTTCAAAAGAAAAAGACTTGTATTATCTTGCACCAGACAGGCTATTTATTATGTAATGTGTGGAGATGTAACGACAGGTTCGTTTAATTGGAAACACAGTAGCGTTCAGTATGTCTAAAACTTTATTTTTGACATAAGTTTCCTCTAGATGTAGGCGGGATATAACTTATAATAAAAATAATTCTGCATTTCAAATCGAGTTTGCTGTTTAAATTGATTTAAGAGAGAGAATTTGTTTTATTCAGATAATCTTGTCTTGTCTTTTGACGAAGATTATAATCGGCTGGGACAGCTTAAAGTGCTGCTGAAACAGCTCAGTCCCGAGGGATGTGACTGATGTGCTTTTCTCTCCCAACCGTTCCCTTACTCTGTCTGCAGATTATGCAGTGGTGTCAAGTAAAATAAATCATCTTATTTAATTCCAAAATATTGACTTTGTGTAGAAGCATTGAAATATCTCACTGTCATAGGTGGAGGCAAATATCATTTTTAGCTGTTCAAAGGCGAGTTGTGATCTATGTGACTTTTTCTTTTTAAAATGTTTAAAACATGAATAATCAGTAGCATGGCTTAACAAGTTGCCGGCAGATGACTGAAGTTAAGCAAGTGCAGCATAACTTTGTAGTTACAGAATAAGTATGTCTCTTGATGCGTTTTCATTAAATGAAATTTTTGTGAAGGCCCGGCTCTACAAAAAGCTTTTTTTTTTTGCGAAAAAAAATCGCAGCGCTATTTATTTCCAATGATGCAGGCCCTACCAAATAGGAATTCATATCACAATTTTTCCCAATCGAATCTGATTTGATTTTATGGTGCGTATGTTTGCAAAATAAAAAAAACCGATGGATCCCGCCTTTAAAGCTGGTGTTCAACTAAAATTACTTAGAATATAAGAACGAAAAAATGAGATAAAATCCCCCCCCCTATGTGGCGAATAATTACCACTTATTTGCAACAGGTGTAAATGCCAATTGCATTTGATCAAATGAAACTTTCAAGCTCTCTGGAGGCCATATAAAGGATAGCCTGTGCGGTCATTCCCTTGGTGTCTTTCCTGGAGTGTATGCACATTCAGTATACAAATGATCAATGCTGTTCCTATTTCAGGCTCAAGACTGAAAAATTAACTGCCTCCTCTCCCCTTAAATAAGGGACCTTAAGGCTTCGAACACCAGCTGTAAGTAAGAGAATATTGTGCATGGTAATGGTCAAGTCACTGATAATTATTTGTCCTTCTCGTCGTGTTTTAAATGTACTTTGATTTCATGCAACATACCATGCTGTTTTACACTTCCCTTATTTCCCTTCTGATTCTTGGATTCTGATCATTTCCACATTTACTTTGTTCAGCCAAAATTAGATGCCTCGTCGAATTACGATGTAGTTCTCAACGTGATGGAAACGTCTCTGCACATCTTTTGATACATCAAGTATCGGTCGCCAGGGGAGAGATGTTTCCCGGAGTGTTGCAGCGACCAGTGGAACATGTCGAGAATTTTTGCGAAAATCTACATGTATGTTAATTAAAATTTAAAGACTTCCTTGGTAAGAAATGGTAGTGGTACTTGAAACAGTGTCTACTGCTTGATTGACCTTGTGTCTTTTTAGGAATGTAGCCATCCTTTATCCTGCTCAAATAACTGTACGGAAAAGGTGAGGCGGAAATGAGCCGATGATTCAATCACATTGTGACTTGACAATATTTCAATTACATCACAAATGTAATCCTTCACAAAATAGGTTAAACAAGTGTCACTGTTTTGACACAATGAAAATATCATAGAGAATATATTCACATAGTCTCATCAAAAATACTAGACATGATGGAGCTTGGAATGATTAAATCTTTGATGACTGACAGTAGATTGTCATCACAAGTAGTGTCGGACTGTCGACAGGTAACAATTCAAGTGTCGACACTAGTTTCCCATGTAATAACGTTGTTCGCCATTTCCTTTACTTTGGCAACGACAAAATAACCATGGACATTTTAGCCTCCTTACGAACATAAACTATAGTTTGCGTCTGACGATGGACATTCATCTGACCAGCAACTGACTATTGAGTACACCACTTGATGTGTAGGAGAAAGAATAAAGTGAACACATGTCAAGTATAAATTGACACTTGTTCCCTGTCGAGTAGGAGAGATTCATTTCAACAAGAAAAAACTCAAGTAACATTTGTCACTAAATGTTGCATGGCCTTTTTGTGGATAGGCTGATAAATCATTTGTATTGCGAAAAATGTAGTTACAGAGTTTTCTTTCATTTCAAGCTTTATTCCTTTTTGCAAACAATTACATTGGTAATATTGGTAATTATGAACAATTACATTGGTAATATACTTTTAAACCTGTGCTGGTGTAAAAATTTATTAAATAGCCTAATTAGGGTGAACAGCCAATTGATCTGGTAACAGCAGGTATAACTTTATATGCTCATGGCAATGGCATATGCACATTTAGTAATAACATAATACATTCAAATTATTTCATTTCTAGATACTCATTTTGTTTCTTTTCACTGATACCAAAGATATATTCATTGTGTCAAGACAGTGACACTTGTTTAATCTATTTTGTGAATACTTACATTTGTGATGTAATTTAGACATTGTTAAGGGGCAATGAGCTTAAGTTATCGGCTCATTTCCACCTCACCTTTTCCGCACAGGTATTTGGGCAGAAAAAGGATGGCTACATTCCTAAAATGAGGTAACACAAGGTAAAACAAGCGGTACACATTTTTACATGTACCATTGCCATTTCTTACCAGGGAAGTCTTTAAATACTAATTAAAATATCCAAAATACTCAATTCCTTAGAATAACTCCCAAATGGCGGTTTCAGACGTAGAAATACGTAGGAATCTGGTACAAAAAGAGAAAAACGGCAAATAATGGTAATGAGTTTCTCCAAATCGATCTTTTGTCAACTTCCACTCGCTGTGAGGATCACAGATTATGTGCAAATGAGGCGGTTTGTTTATACTGATAAAAAGACGCAATTTCCTTCGTAGGAAGAAAAGCTCTTTTGTAGCAGCAAACAAAATCTTGCGGTCTTGATGGTGTTTGAATAGCTCATTGGAGGTTTGGTTACCAGTTGGTGTTTAATCTTTAACTGGGCTTTAAAATGCCTTTAACTTTGGTGTCTTGATATTTGTACAATTTAGCTTTTAAATACATCTCATTTTGCGTGAAAACTGACGTGGTTGAAATCTTGAGTTTTTGGTGTCACGTTTTGGTCCATGTTAGACGTTTGGTTTCAAGTCACCTAAATCTCAGGTCAAAATCTAAGTTATGACAACATACCACTTTGCACGTAATGGCGTGATGAACATGTGGAGAAAATGCTTTCTCAACTTTCGTGTTCAGGTTGTTGGTAAACTGTTGCTAAACGTCCATTAAAGCTTTTTACTCCGTGTCTTTCAATAGAAAACTTTCTGCTGTTCCCAGAGTGAAAAAACATTTCCACTTATGATGCAAAATGTGAGATATAATCAGCTTATCCTGGAGAAACAGAATCGTATTTGGTTACGTCTATTATCAAACATTATAAAATATAACCACCCGAGGCATTTTCAGCTTTCATTAAAGTGACTTTCTTAATGATTCACCGGCAATTCGCACCTGATGTTTACTTTTTCTACCCCAGTTAAATAGAAGCTTTAATCTTACGATCTAAGTAATAAAGTAATTATATTTCTCATTTACAACTACTATTTATTATACTGAATTAACTTACAACTGTTTTGAAAATCATACTATTAAAAATTAGAAGGCAAATTTCTGTCACGGAGCTGACAGTTTGACCTAAAAAAAAAGCCAATCAGGAAGCCAGACCTTTGGACCTTTTGAAGTCTTATCCAACCACAAAACAGGATAATAAATCATGTTAATGAGGTCTCAGGAGAGATCCCCATTGGCTGAAAATTAAATTAACAGAACCACACGACAGGTTCGAATGTATATTTTCTTTCCTTTCTCATGAATAAAGACTTCAGAGTGCCTCCCCAAGTCATACAATTTTGTCTGCCCGTGAGGATTTAATACTGGCAATTGTAGTTGTTGTTACCCAGTGAATACAGTGAATAGCTGTTCAATACTTTATGCCTCGACTGCAATTTTAGTTTCGAGATGGACTGAACAGAACTACGATCATTGCTTATAAAATCTTTAATGCTTTTATGACTCAGCCGTTCTGAAGAATTCCCGCCATTCGTAGGAATCCGTACAATTTTACGTTGTATATTGAAAAGGAAGATGATAAGCGTTTACAGTTTGGGGGGGGGGCGGTCCTGGTCAACTTTTTCCTAACTTTTGACACGAGTCCAAATCTGCTGAAAATGCATCTTCCCTAGTATGTGTGTGTGTGTGTGTGTGTGGTGGGGGGGGGGGGGGGTTCTTGTTCAACTTCTTGCAATGGCGGCAGAGAACACAAATGTAGATTTCGTCCAACACATAGACCCCCCTGCTGAGGTCAAAGAAGAATGTCTTGGTTTGTAAGTTTATGTATGAGACATGTTTAGGTTTGGCCTTTGTCTGTTTTGTTCATTTTGATTGTTAGATTACACTAGCATTTCCCCGCCGCTCCACAGGCGGTCTCACACGTTAAACTGTTACATTGTTAGGTTGACGAACTGAAACAATTTTTTCCAATTAGAAATGTAATAAGTATTTTACGTGATTGTACACAATTAAATATTCCTTGCACGGAATAAATTAGAGAGGTCAAGTTACCCGTTTAACGGCAACTTGTATGTGTAAGAAGAGTACTGAAATCAGCCGATTCCCCTCAGCGGTGAACTTACGTTCACCGCTGAGGGGAATCAGCTGATTTCATGTGACGTTTTTCCTTGGCTTAAAT